>JAVUPR010000223.1:6097500-6217500 GCA_036785695.1 Gentiana straminea
TCTCCTTTAGGTAACGCGAAACCGGTTTGGTTGGGTCTCTATCCATCTCTATTATCTTTCGAAATAATATTTTGAATCGCGTTTCGAAAATGTATAAGCGGCTTCCCGAAAGTGTACGGACAATATCCCGTGCTCCCGAATTTTTTATTCGGGTTCATAACGATGTGGTGGTAGCAAGTAACCATGGTAAGCGTCCGGAAATACATTTCTAACGGCTCCAATGATGCCGGCCCTCTCGTCCGATATGAAAACCAAGTCACTACGTTCCCCGATTATCGACTTGACGTTTACCATGAAATACTTCCACGCATCAAGGCTCTCTCCGTCGGTCACGGCAAAAGCTAACAGAAAGATATGATCGCCCGCGTCTACACCGATTGCTACTAACAATGTCCCCTCGCATTTTGTTTTTTGATGTGTACCGTCCACAACTAAGATAGGCCGACAATACTTAAACCCCTCAATACTAGAACCCAAAGCCATGAAACAATATTTGAACCTCGCCAAGCGCATCGGGAACAATGTCCGTGATGGTTCCAAAATTTTCTACCGTCAACATGTAAAAGTAGGCGTGTAATTTAGAATACGACATTTCTACGTTTCCGCCGATCAATTCCAAGGCTTTCTCGTCTACATTGATAGGCACTTTGATAATTAAGGTCTATGTTGAATGTTTTTTTGACCTCAGCTTGTAAAACTTTTGTCGTGAAACCACTGCCGAGTTTTATGAGGCTATCCCTTACGAAACGACCTATAGGTCCGGGCTTGGCTTGTCTATGATTGTCAGTCAATTGCTCCAATCCACAAGTGTGGGTTTCATTGTACGCGGTTATCTCAAAGTTCATGCAACGTCGTCCGTCCCTTGCGTCCACATCCGAATCAACAACCTTCCTACCGACAACCTTCCATTCGCATCGTTCTGAAGTATAACATCGTAATTTTAACTTTTCCTTGTCGACCTAACGAGTTTCCACATGTAGTCATGTTTCAATGCGTGGTAACTCATTTTATCCTTCATATCCTCCTTGTCTCTATACTTTTTACCAATAAACAATACATCCGGATTATCGGTCCGAAACGTCCCAAAGCACGTGGACATGGAGGAATTTGGGACGGGTCCATTCCGGACCCGAAATGAGCACCTCTATGGCGATTAATACTTGCCATACTAAATGTGTGACCAAAGTGTTAGGGTTCTCGTTGCAAAGATCTTTGTCAAATAACTCATGAAAGATCCCCCGATATCGAGGCCCGTTTGCATCGGTGCTTGCATCGCCGTTTGCATAAACTATTGGTCGGTTCCATCTATGTGGATATTATGACTAGTCGACCAAAATTATCCCAACATGTCCTTGCTTCAATCACCGGTTCACGCCTCCTACCACTACTTTGCCGCCTATACGGTATGTGGGTCGTCCGATCTAAATTTCGCCGAGACGTTCCAACTTCATTCATAGATGCACACATTCTAGCCATAGGTTGTTCATCGTAAGGTATGTGCAATGGCCGACTAATCATATTTGCAATAAATCCCCAATCGTAGCCACGTTCACTTGACAAGTCAATTACTTGATCACCGAAAGTTGTATTCGGTTGGATGACAATTTCATGAGGGCCGAGACTTGTGGAGTACGTACAACATGCTCACCGGAATTCCGATTATAATAAAGTTCGGGTGTAAAATCCTCAATCCCTCTATCATTTTCTTCAACTATCGGTTGTTCATTTAAGTCAAATTCATTGTCGTTTATGTCTTCCGAGTCATCATCGCAATAACCGGTTCGGCGTTAACACAAAGTTTGACGGTTTCTAGTCTAACGGAGATCATCAATGTACCCTAGCCATGTCTCATCATCCAAAACATCAATCGGCCCCTCGTATTTTGCGTACAAAAGTTTCATGACCAATGTATTTTTTGATACATCAATTCCTACTTTCCCACACACTTTCCGCTTCACTTCATCCAATGTCATATCGGTTTTTACACGAATCAAATAAAATTTTCCTTTTCTATAAGACCATTTGTCGCATTCTTCGTTGTATTTCCACTCTCCACCAAATTCAAACTTAACGGACACAATGTTGTTATCTCGTGGAAGAATTATAAATTTACATCGGTATACGGTGGAGATATGAATATAAAATAATATATAAACAATGAATATATAAAATTTTTGTATATATGTCATCATACGTCGGTGTGATACACATATATATGTAATATGTACAAGTGCATATACTCACACACACACACACACACATATAAATATATATTTATATATTTATATTTACACACACACACATACACACACATATAAATATATATATATATATATATATATATATATATATATATATATATATATACACACACACACATATAAATAAATAAATAAAGATATATATATATATATATATAACCGAATTGTCTTATCATTTTTTTTTGTTTATCGGACCATCTTTGTTGTGGTGTTGTGTTGTGTTGTAACGTTAGAGGGGGTAAGAGAAGAAGAGAGTAGTGTTTTTACCAACGTCATAGAGTACTTGATGATGACGAGGGAGAACGGATGCCGGACGGAGCCGGCGTAACGTAACTTATATTTTCAATCTAAGGGGTGCCTCACTTCCGGCCGAGGATTTACCAGCCGCCGGAGACAGGAAAAGATGCTCTGTTTGAGCGGACCTAATGAAATTTTCTACGAGCTACCTACCGGGAGCCCCAATACAAAGCTGGAGATTAGGCGTGACACGGCGGATCGAAGGATTCGAAAACACCCTAGGGAAAGCATGCAATTCTAAGAACCTCATCAAAGCCGAGGCGTACCATGGAATTCGGTTCGAAATATTCGTTCTTGTATTTTCAAACGACATTAATTTGTCGTTTGTTTCAATTTTTTAAATCACATTCTTGTTACCAATAATTTCAAGGGATGTTCTCATACTATCACAAAATACGTAATTCAAAAACCATATATTTGAATTGAATTTTCATCTTCCACTACAACAACAACATAATCAACTTTGTACCAAACCAATAAAACACATTCGGTAAACAAGTTTCGTTTATTACTACAAGCGATCACATTGACATCAACCAAAATATATTTGTATCGTTATCCAAATATTTCATCATAATATATCAATCAAAATAAAATGTATCATTGACTACCCTAATTATCCAACGAATGTCAATTCCATTATCGAAATATATAATCAAAATTAATCATTTCTCTACCCTGAAAATGTACATACTACACTACGCTTACAATCGAAAATTTATAACATTAACAATATTAATAAAAAAAATCGAAAAATCATAACATTAATAAAAAATAGAAAATTTATAACATTAACAATATTAATAAAACAAATCGAAAGATCATAACATTAATAAAAAATAGAAAATTTATAACATTAATAAAAATCGAAACATTAACAATCGAAAATGCACATACTACACTACGCTAAAAATCGAAAATTTATAACATTAATAAAAATCGAAAATTCATGTGAACACATAACAATAAAAACAAACACAATAAATAAATTTATTCAAACTTAAGTAAATGCTTACCCATTTTGTTTGAAAATACAACTCCGGTGAAATAAAACAACCCAAATGAAACAAAAGGACAAATATGGTTTGTTTTTTTTTTTTTTGGGTATCAATGGTGAATTTTTGGTGTAGCAATGGTGATTTTTTTGTGTCATGAAACGGTGAAGACAAGAGTAGGTGAAGAGAGTAAATAAGACATTGATAAGGGTTTCAAAATGGATGAATCCGTCCATATGTGGATGAAACCGTCCAAATTTAGACGGTGCGTCCTCTTTTGGACGGAGACACCATATGGCTCCGTCCCAATGTGGACGGTTTTAGAGCTTTGGACAAAATGGACGGAAACCGTCCAAATGTTGGACGCACGTCCAAAAATGGACGGAATTCTTCCCAATTTGGACGGTGCGTCCAACATTTGGACGGTTTCCGTCCATATTCCCCATTCAATTTATTTAGACGAAATTAATCCAAATTTGGAGGGTTTTGACTGAATATGGACGATTTCCTCCAAATTTGGACGGTGAACCTGAAAAATAATGTCAGAATCTGTCCGACCTAAAAAAAAATGTCAGAGGTTAAAAGGGCCTGATTTTCCAATTTCTCAATTTTATTGACACACTAGTTGAAACACTGATTATCACAAACAGCCTCTATAACCAAGGCAAAACAAGTCATCATCCACATGACCATCATCAATATAAGTGTCAATTGAATTGCCTTCTTCATCTTTGTGTAAACAAATATTTGGTTAATAGTGTGAATTTTAATTTTCTTTGAAATGGAATGATGTGAAACAACTCTATTTATAGTTGTAATTTGTTGAGCAATATTGGTATGCAATTAAGGCGACGACATATGACTGGAGAGATTTTATGGTGTAACGGTTGTAGGAATGTTATACCAAGTGGTATATATGACTGTGATTTGATTTATGATAAATATGCAATTTGTCAAGTTCTTTTAATTACCATTTTATAATGAAAATCTTGGTCATAATTAAGCGTGCGTTACTTAAAAAAACAAATTAATATTCAACACAATTAACTACTTATTTTGAAAATATTAAATGGCGGTTAAAAATAGAGATTTTGATAATATTTTTACCACTACTTAATTAAGTATGTGGAATTAGGCAGAACGACACAAACATTTTATAAATTAGTAAATATGACACATTTTCAAATCTTTTGCATAATAGACAAAATTATATTTATTTATCTATTGAAAAAAAAACTAAGGGCCGGACGCATTTTTCCCTTATTGATTTAATATTTGTTAATTCATGAAGTATTAATTGGAAGTATATAAATGCATAAAAGAATTAATAGCCTAAAAATTACATGTGAACTATATCATAAAAAATGTAGCATATTTGTATATATACAACAATGTGTACGGATGAAATTGTAAAAAAAATATATATATTGTTTTTAGTTCAGCTTTGTAGTGGTATATCAAACGGTTTAAGTACTAAACTATTCAGTTACTTAATATATTTAGATTTCAGACTTAACAAACGGTCTCTAAGTCATAACTTTATAAGTTGTCAATGGTCTTATATTCTTTGATGACATACAAAAAAAGAAGACGCCCTTATGTAACATTCATATATCTTGAAAGTTTATTCTTTTTTTTTTTTTTTTTGAAAATAAAGTTTATTCTTTATTCTTTATTTTTTTATTAACAGCATTATATCTTGAAAGTTTAAATTTTATTTTTTATGAACAACGTTATGTATATTTTGAAAGTTGCAACGAATTGAAAATGGGAAACATATATATATATGGCACTTAGACTTGACTTGGTCGAATCTTTCCACTTAAGGGTGGCAAAACAAATTTTGTCCTCTATTGAGAAATTTAAGCATACTTGTCCCCTGACAAAAGTAATAATGTTACGTCTTCTCCACAAACTTTGAAAAAACTAAACAAATTAATTCAATCACTATTCGAACAACCGGAATTGAAAGAATTTGTCTCTGAAACTAATCTGAACAAAAAATTGTTTTTTCACAACCTTGTTCTTGAATTCTTCTCCTTTTCAAGAGTAAGATAACAACGAATTCTCCATTTTAAAGCTACCACACATCCCAAAGATGACTATTTGATCAAACATGTCAAAATAACATATAGTCAAAACAAAACTCGGAAAACCATGCTCTAATACCAGTTAGTTAAGAAAACAAACTCAGCCTACGATAGCCGACGTCCCGACCTACAATATCCGACGTGGAATATTTTTTCCACTACTCCAACAAGTGTGTCTATACATACATACACACCGACACACCCACACATACATACATACAAGCATACATACAAATTATGCACACACACAAGGAACCTCCTACAGGCTACAGCTACATATATATATATACCCATGTATCATAAGAAGCAATTCCATTAAGGTAACAAGCATGTATATCATATCTAATAATCCAATAATTTACAATTAATTGGCCATGAATACCATCATAAGATGACATTATATATATATATTTAGATAAAACTATGTATCATACACTTTATAGTACCCCTACCTAATAAGTGAGCATGGTCATGCATGTATATATGTATGTATATGACATAACATGTATATATATATATACTGGAATTTTTCCAATAATACATATGCATTGCATTTGCATGTGATCATTATTTAATTACAAGATTGAGATAGATTAAAGAAAGGGCCATTCTTTCTAATTAATTCAGCAATCTTCCTCTTCTTCTCAATCTCATCTTCAACTTCTAATCTCACACCAAAAAGCTTTGGTCTTTCATCATTTTTCTCATGATTATAAACAGTAGTTGTATGATGATGATGATGATGATGATGATGCATGGCTACCAAATCAAGAAGTTGTTGGCACTTGTTTCTCACAACAGATAGCTCAGATTTCAAGAAACCATTTTCCTTCTTTAATCTTTTGTTTTCATCTATTAGGACAGCAAATTCTGATGATGTTGAAGTTGAGGAGACTGACCTTCTGTCATCTTCACCACCACCACCAGCTGCTGCTGATTCTTTTGAATTTAATTTAGTCTTGTTTGAGGCGGACCATGATTTTCTACGACGGATTTCGCAAAGGACGTCTTTTTGTCCTTTGCGAAACTTGTCGTTGCTGAATTCCCATCGGGTTGTTGCTACTTTCCGGAAACCCTTCAAGGACATGATTCAAAAATCGAATACAATCGTTATGTGATGGTCGTTCGAATAACATACATAATATATTTTTGATTTTATTCTATTTTATCATTGATTATGTCATTTTGATTATGGTCGTGTCATTTCTTTACTCGTTGACAATATATAACCACATTTTTAGTTATATTTAGTGCAGAGGGTACAATTTAATTAAAAGCACCACAATTTGTAGTTATTTTCAGGGGAACAGGTACAATTTAATTAAAACGTTTGGTCATTATAATCAATTGCCAACATTTCACTCAACCATAATTATGACCCAGCAATTTAATTTTTAAAAATTGACTCTACTCCGAATCACATACTTCTTCAATACTTTTCAAACAATATGGATAGCCATATGACAACCCACTAATTATAAATATATATATATATATATATATATATATATATAAATAATATATATATATTTATACAGATATATTTAAATAGAATACTATTGGTTTTATATATGATATATATATTTACAAATAAAATATAACCACCAACTATATATATATATATATATATTTACAAATGAAATAGTAATATATAAAACTTAGTAGGGTAGGATATCAAGGAATAATTCAACTTCTCAAATAAGTTTGTCTCGTTCAAACAAGGATCAATATCGGTTTACGTAAATCATAAAAAAAAAAATTAAGAACTAAAAACTAAAAACTTCTCTTTGTTTTGTTAATCCAGTTATAAATCCCAAAAATATAGGTCGGATTTTCTCTGTTAGATAACAATATCAAGAGATAAAATTGTTATAGTTCTTTTGTTATTGGTATTGTAAAAAAACATTATTTGATGATGACTAAAAAAAAAGTCTGTGGTTGATCCATAATAACAAATAAAATGAAATGAATGAAAAGGTGTGAGGAAAATTGTCCAAATCAATATTTATACACACTATATGTTCATTATATTGTCTCCATTTATTTAATTTTGTAACCATTTAATTTTCCCTTCAAATTATTTTTTTTTAACTATCATCTCCATTTATTTTACCATATTTCCTACTAGTTTTTTTTTTAGGTTAATATTTCCTACTAATCAAATAGTCTAGCATTATTATTATATCATCTGTATTTCGATGATCGATTTAAAAAAAAATAAACCTTCAAAAAAAAAAAAAAAAGAAGAAGAAATAAAGGGCATATACATACATAGGTATTTAGCTGCCTGACGAAGCTAGAGAAGTTGTTATGCTTAAAGAGGGTGGGAAGCAAATCTCTGGCGAACTCCGCCGGCTGCCACACCACAAAGGCCGTCCCGTCGGCATTCCACGAAACAACCTCGTCGGTCGTCGGATCTTCCACGAGCATGTAGGTTTTCAACAAGAAAGGTGGCGGTGACGACTTCATCCTCACATACTCAAGCAAACTCCTATCACTTTCAGAGCACTCCATAAGGTATATATCTTGATCAAAAACACAGAACTGTTTAAAACTTATGGAAAATAGAAAACTATATATGTATATATATATGTATATATGTATGTATTGATTAAGAAGAAAGAAGGAGAAGAAGAAGAAGAAGAAGAAGAGAAGAGAAGAAGGGCAGTTAAGAACTCCCAACCCCAACAATAGAAGCCCAACACGACTCCGCAGTTCATGAGAAAAATGCAAGAGAGAGAAAGCAAATTAGAGCTTTTTGTTGAAGGAGAGCTAAGAATGGTTGAAACGTATGTTTTGTGTTTACTACTTGTTATATACTACTACTAGTCTACTAGCTACTACTTATTCTATTCTATTCAATTCAGCTTCTTAGAAACTTACTCATTCATCATTTGATACCGACTACTTGTCTTTTTTTTATTATACTAATGTCACATCAGTTTTACATTCGTTATAATTATGTGATTTATATTAATCAATATATCATACAACATTATCAATGATATTTTAATTATTATTTGTTGTTATTATTTTGTTCCGATGGCGGACCCGAGAAATTGTTATAGATGGTCTTAGTTTTTATTTTTCAAATTAATTATATATACACGACGGGCCTCCCACCGAGGCACAGGCTTTCTTAAAAGAGTGTTGGGAGGCAGCTACAACTATGGTTGCGCCAGAGGGTCGGGTTTTCCTCTGCATTGTAGGTTCTTGGAGAACCTCTCTTTCGTGTTTTCGTTTAGATTTCTCAAACTATGGATGATGGTAAAAAAAAGCTCGTTAAGTCCTATTGAAAGCACCCTCACGGCTGATTGTATCTCTGCAGCCCCAAGGGAAGGCTTTTGATATATATATCCTAAAAAAAAAAATGCACAATAATTTCATTTATTAAAAGACAATGTACATCTAGTCACCAAACAAATGCATCAAATGGAATTTATACCTACGCGTTGATAATAGAGACATATAGAGCACGCAAATAAACTACCAGGATAATAAGTAATTTGGTTAATTGTAAGACGGTGACCAACTATGAGATTGGGCCAATTAGCCATTATGACTGTTACTAAGTATATATCCTTCGTAATTAAGGAATATACTTTTCTTGGCGCAATCATTTTTTTTAATAAACGAAGCCTTTTATTAAAAGAAATAGAAAAGGTTCGTATAGAGTCATACCCTAGTCTTTCCCTTATACTAAATTACGTTGACGAAGCATAATCATGCCTCTTTAAAACCTATGCGTGACAAGCCCGATGTGGAAAAATCATGGGCATAGGAAAAACAGCATCATATGCTTCCAAAATAAAAAAATAAAAACCCATTTAAATACAATGGGAATGCAAAAGATAACAAAAGAAACTCGGCTTGTGCTCGTCATGTTCCGTCTCAAAAAAAAAAGTTAGCTAACCTCACGTCAGTGTCAAAACCGAGGTTTACGAGCTTTGAAAATTAGCCATTATGGAGGTAACTAAGTATTATTTTGATAAATTCAATAGAAATGTCAATTTCAGGATGTGGTGATTGAAAATGGAGGTCATGCTGATTCAGAAGGGCTTCGATATTGCGCTATTTGGGAAAGACAAAAAGCCAGAGAAAATGTCAGATAAAAAGTTTGTTGGTCTCGACATAAAAGTCAAGTCAAGTATCATCTTATGTCTTTCCGATGAGCTTTTAATTAATAGATGTAGAAACTAAGGGTACCGCTAAGGATTTGTGAGAAAATTAAAATCCTTCCATATGAAGAAAATTGTGGAGAATAGACTTTATTTATAACAGAGTTTGTATATGCTTAATTTGTCTGAAGGGTCTATGTATCATTGCATTTAGATAAATTTGATTTCCTGCTTATATTAATTTGAGTATAATATAGATGTTATAATTGACGACGAGGGTCAAGCTCTATTGTTGTTGTGTTCACTTCCTCATCAGTTTAAACATTTTAGAAAAACAATGCTATATGGTAAGGATATTATTTCTTACATATAAATTAAGTTGATTCTAGCATACATTGAAAGATTAGATTGATAATAGGGAAAGTAGTAGTCATGTAACATGTTGGTAGTTCGGGATGATCAAATAAGAATGATGCTGATAGTGAAATTTTTGAATTCAATCCAACACAAAAAAAAATTGATATGAAATTAATGAAAAAAGATTGAGAATATCAAATCTGATTACTTTCAACTTAAGAACAAAGAAAAACGTGAACAAAAGAAAGAACATAGTAAAGAGTCAGCTCAATCAGTATTAGAGAAGATGAGAGGATGATGGAATAATTTTCTTTGTTGGTGATAAATTATGGTAGGTTAATGATTGGATCTTGGATTATGGTAACACGCACGTCTCCCAATAGGGAATGCTTTTCCACATGTGATTATGTTCAATGTGGAGTTGTTTTGATCGACAATGGCACAGTTTGTAGAGTTGCAGGGATTGGTACAATTAAAATCAAGACTCATAATGGTGTTGTTAAAACACTTGTGCAAGTCACACAAGAGCTATATTTAAGAAAAATTTCATCTCTTTAGACGTACTTGGGACTTTTGGATAAGGTGCACCGCTGAAGATTGGTTTTGAAATTAAAATTTTGTGCTATGGTTGTTATGAAATCTTGCAGGTCTGGTGGTTTTTTATATTTTTCAGGGATCCACAATTATTGGCACTTATGCAATCTCTACATCGTCATATTCAGAGTTGGATATTATGACGCATCTTTCGGTTGTTAAGTTCAAATAGTGCTAATACTTGATTGGCATTGTTTGATGATTTGAGAGTTTGTGGAATGGAGAAATATTAGTATTTATGTGTACGGGATACTGTCCCAATATGGAGATTTGTTAAGTAGTGAAACAACCCACATCGGTTGTGCAATAAGAGTATCCGACTTGACTTTAGTTTTTAAGTAGCCTTTTGGCTTTTGTTTTAAGATGTACCGCATAAGTTAAATTTTTAATTGTCTTGCTCTATTTTGACTTTTGTCTTTAGACTTTATTTTGTATTTTTTATCTTTAATAATATTTTCTCTTTTGCTATGGACGTGACTTACATTAACCGAATCAAATAAATTTGGTATTTAGATTTTTTCCTTCTGTTATTTATTTTGTATCATTGTCTCTAAGGCCTATTGCTCATTTTTATTGCTCATTTTTTTTCCTATTTAGTTTTTTTCTTCCGTGATTTATTTTGTGTTATTGTCTTTAAGGCATATTGCTTTTTTTTCCTTGACGGTACAATATAAAAAACTTTCGTATAAGAATATTCCTAATATTCAAAATAATTTATGATTTAGAAATGAGCAGGGCGGATACACCCCAATGGTAGGGGGCACTCGTCCCCCTCGGATCCGGAAAATACACTATTATGTATGTTGTGTATAAAAATTTATACTCACTCATAGTATCACCCTCTCACCCGAGATCCTGCGTACGTCCCTGAAAATAAGTTAAATGACCAATATTTAAAAAAAGATGACCGGTAGATTACTTTCTTTGAGTTTAATTTACTATTTTATTTTATTTTGTCTATATCTAAAACTATTGAATATGTTGATGCATAATCTAGCAGTGCATGCATTAATATTGTTTTTTTTTTTTTTTGAGGGGTTATATTTATACTTCTAAATGTATAATTTTGGGATGCATTAGGCATGGGTCATTGACTCTATGCACATAATCCAATTATCTAGTTGCATTATGTATGTATTTGTGCATGAGTTACGCGAACAAGTTTTTCATGTTTGTTTTATTTCACTCGCACATTCTCAGCCCGCCCGGCAGGAATAACTCAGTTTATTTGTTTGAATTGATTATTATTTAATAATTGAATTTTAGTTTAAATGTTATCTAAATTCCATCAGATTTTGTATTGAAGATGTAATGTATTATTAAGAGAAAAATAGAAGAGGTGAGATTATTTTATTTAATGAATAAATTATTTTATTTAAATTTAAATTTAAATAGAAAAATATGGGTAATCCAAACGCACCATAGTTTCGGATATTAATTTGGGGATCAATTCTTCAACATTTTTTGCTTTTTGTGGCACAAAATAAATGCCGGGACAACGAAAATAAGCGCCGTAAAAAGCTATCCCGGCGCATAAAACGGCGGTTATTTAAGTGTCGTCAATACTGGCGTCGGCAATGTTTTGTGGCACTTTTTTGTTGTGCCGGGAAACTTTTTCGGCGATTATATGGCACTTGGTAAAAGTGTTGTATGTTGTATTTGTGGCACTTTATTGACACTTATCTACTATGTGGCTTTATCTTTACGGCGATTTTTCCGGCAATAGATTCGTGGAAATTCAACGGCACTTATTTCGTGTGCCACTTTATTGTCGCTGATTTGGACACTTCCCAATTTCCAATGACATTTTATAGTAGTTTACGGATGTAATAACTAGTTTTCTTGCGCACTTTCATAGATTATCTAAATTGTTGGTCATTTATGTCACCATTTACCAATATACGTGTAAAATAGTAGTATTCTTACATGATTTTCTAATTGATAATCCACATATCGACATATAAGAAAATGAAATTATTGAAAATATATTGAACATAAAGGTTAAAGTTGATGGAAGTGAAAATACTACATAGCAATTCGTAACCGAACATTCAACAATAAGTTGTAATCCTACCTACTAAAACAAAAACGACGTTCCTCCAAAAAAAAAAAGAATACTTCCAATCTTAATAGCTTCCGATGAATCAGTTTCCAATCTCAATAAATTCATTCAACTCCCATTGACATGGATATGTGTCCTGCATAAGGTAAATTGAATGGAACCAAAAGTTGCATAATTGATTATAAATGTACAATGATATATATAATACGCATATGCATGTTACCTTCTTTTTCCTCTTGACTTCTTGTCTTGCATCTATGGAGAAGAAACAAACAATTGTCCAAGACAACATATATGTATATAAGCATTTCAACAAAAAAGGATGGGCCGGGACATTTTTTCTTGAAAAAGTGATGAAAAACGACAACATAAAAAGCCAGGCTGATGGATCACTTTTCTCCATTATCATAACCATGCTCTCCCCACGACAGAACATACTAGTAACCATGAAAAACAACATGATGACATTTACAGGTGACATAACTTCAAGAAGATTAGATGAACGGGAAGTAATTGTGTGGTGAGGTAATTTATACTGAAGTGACCTGTCGGTTGATTGGAACCACACAGTTTACTTCTACGATGTAAACTATGTGGTTGCGATCAACCCCCGGGTCACTTCGGTTTATGTGGAGACACCATCCAATAACTTCCCGTCAATTCGAAAGCATAAGAGTATATATATAAGTAATTACATGATTATATAAAATTATACCTCCTCTTCCGCATAATTGGGTTGAGATCTTTTGCCTCCAGAAAAAGCTGAAAGATCAACTTAAACCTAGATTAATAGTGAATCAGTCAATCACCCAATAATCGATCGAAGAAATAATGAAATAATGAAATAAATGCAAGTTACCACTCATAGCATAATCTGATGAAAAAAAATACATTAATGAACATACACTCTAGATGGATTGAGTACCAAAAGCTTTACTCTGAAGAACTCCGGTTGGTAGACAATCAACTCCTTTGTTTTTCCACGAGGGGATAACGATTTTTAGCCACCTTTCTAACTATGAAAAATGCAATAAGTACATAACATACATTGTTTAAAAACATTAAACACAGCCTTATCGCAGCGGTGGAGGTTTGTTTATGCAATGGTAATATTAAACAAAAAAAAAAAAAAAAAAAAGGTGCATATATTGTATGTGAGCTAGTTAATACTCAAAACAAGAAAAGGAAGGGAAAAAAATTTAAGTCAACACTTACAGCATATAATGAAAACATAAAATTAAAGCATTTACATAATTGACGTGTTGTGTACCAGAAGTTTTACTTAGAAGATCACGGGTTAGTAGACAATCAACTCCTTTCATTTTTATTTGCATGGAAGGAAGTCATACTATTAAGGCATTAACCGTCTTTTAGACCATGACAATATTCAATAAGTATACAACATATATGAGTGCTTGTCATTGTTGAAGATTATTTAAAAGATAATATTACAACCACTACATGATGTTAGCTTAAATTCTTGCAAAACCATACAATAATGGCATATATTAAGCTTTTCGTTTTATGTTTTATTCCACACCCTCACATAATCATCTCCTATGTACATTAGCTAATCATATGCCTCTCATTGTCTAAAATGATTTCCAGATTATCCCAATGCCGGTGTATGAATTTTTCAATACACACAAACATGCTTGTATAGTATTAGTGCTCATTATCATATGATGTATGCCTATGATGACAGTAAATGTTTTAAGAAAATTCTATCAACAACAGTCAAATACAAAAACGAGAGAAAACCACCAAACCAGTTCAAAAAATGTAACCAGCATAATTATGATACACTTTTAGTGTAATCATACAAGTTATATAAAACACAAAGACCTGCCGCAATCACAACCATGGACAAAGTTTAGAAGAAGACAAACACATTGCAAAATACCAATACAAGAAGACAAGCACATTACTAAACACAACGTCCAGCGAAATCAAATGATGTGTTCCGGTGCTTCCGTGCTTTCCCCGCAGAGGAGGTTGGCACGGTGAGGAGCGAAAGTCACCAGAACCCGTACACCCCAGTTTACTACATGCCAATTAAGGGTTCGCACTAGCACTAGATCAAACAAGGACAATACAATTCAAATATATACGATCTAGCGCAATGTAAAACAAGTAAAGATCTGGTTGAACGCCCCTTTACCTTATTTTCTTCATTTCCCAAGCATCAAATTCAATAGATGATCCTAAGAATCAAGCCAATACAAGGTTCCGTACGATGACCGAATCATTCCTACTTGTTTGTTCCTCTTTCCTGCTCACTGTGTCTCTGCTCGTTCTTCTTCACACGAGCACTTTCTATGAACCAATCAATCAACTTGTTTCTTATCTTTAACACATAATATATATATATATATATACAATTTTTCCTTGCTTCATGTACCCGGTACATCACTTTGCACATTTTTTCTGAATTCGACCGACTGCTAGTTGCTACCTAATATATAGTCATAACATAGACCATTGGTAGCCATCCACCCTCCCAGTTGGTCCACCAATTAACCAAAGTTGCACTTTACTCCTTCATTTTCTGTACAAAACAATATGTGCGTGATATATATATATATATATATATATATATATATATATATATATATATATATATATATATATATATATTGCAAATCCAATGTACTTCTTGTTTCTAAGAGATGCTCATGATCCCTTCGACATATACATATTATATATCTTGGTGATTTTTTTCCCCTACACGAATCACATTATTTCTTGATCGCTAAAAAATATAAAGAAACGTCATCAACGATCATACTACAATTTAGAGATAAACCCTAATTTCTCCTACAATGGCCGACTCATATGAAAATTAAAAGGGAAGAATTACCTCACGAATAGTTATGAGAAAAAAATTACGGTACGTTCTTCTCGTTTCGTTGATCGTGGTGCCGACTTCCTTCTGAACACAGCAAGAATGAATTTGTTATGATTTTTTTTCCCATTCCTCTGGTATTTCTGATGAAACGGCTGATAAACATGGAAGGAGAAGATCCGCAAGTGTTGGAGAAAATTTGGGGGAAGTTATACCTAGAGTTGATGATGTGGATAGGTTATAGGATTTAAAGAGAAATTTCCTTATTTCCTTATTAATTCAGCTTGAGCCTTGACCCAGCATTTATCGGAAAAAAATTTGAAAACTTTGAATTTAATAAATAAATAAATAGGAAAGCAACAGAATGCTTAACAAATGGCATTTATGTTTTTTTTTTTTTTTAAGAACATGTATACAGAATACTATATCAAAAAAAATTCCGCATTAGTTATTTATTGTAAAAATATGGGTACATTATTTATAAATAACACTAAGGAAAGTATATATTAATTTGATTGAGAGTTCCGTATTTTATACGATGTATAAGATATATGAATGTGTGTATGTGTGTATATGTGTGTGTATATATATATATATATATATATATATATATATATATATATATATATATATATGGCTATGATTTATGTGTGTGTACGTATGTTTTGTTTGAATTTTTGATGAAATATCTTGACATGTTACATATCTTGACAAAAATATTTTTGACATATATACAAAGTGTCGTAAGAGTGACGTATTCTATGTCACATAACATTAAACCGCCACAAAAAATGCCACAAATTTGTGACATAAAAAATGAGTGCCGGTTAAATGTCGGTAATTCGCGTCATAAAATAATATGTCGAAAAAACGCCATAATTTCATGGCAATTAGTAACTTACGCCGGCAAATTTACAACATTTATCAAAATGCCGCAAAGAAAGTGTCGCCAAAGGCCTATTATGTTGTAGTAATTTTTTTTTTGATAATGGCCCAAATTTTTTTTACACCCTTCATGAACTGATGCATGCATGTGGGGCCGAACCCCCACGAGTTGGCGCTGCCCCCTCGACCCCTGCGAAGGGGCTCTGCCCCCTCGACCCACCGTGACCTGACCGGCCAGGTCGAATCCCGTGTCGTTGCGATAACATTATTTCGTTCGGCAACTCGTATGCAAGAGATTACAAAAAATATTTATTAAAAAAATATCTAACAAAAGGTCCCAATAAAAAATTTTACTTGGCCCAAAAGACTACTTTGTAGGTATGTTTTGAGGCTATCAATAAATTGAATTTTATATTTACGGATATTAAAAACGCGATAAGTATATTTAAAAAAAAAAAAAATCAACTAAAAGGCTCAATTCGGACTTAGCCTTAAGCCCAACATATGTCAGGGCTGGCCCTGTAGTAGGGAACCAAAAAATTATTTCATTCACCACGCACGGTTATTATTTTGCAGAAAGGAACTCCGTTGCTATTGATTTCCTTACCTTACAAAATCATTAGTGGAAGTGATGTTTCTTGGAGATAATGGAGACGGTGGTGGGTAACCTTAAAGTTGGTGACATTTCTCTTTCTTGTACGTAAAGAACGTCGGCAGCGGTAAATAAGTTACCACCAACGTCAGTGTGATAGTGACGTTCCTAAGACGTTCGGTGTTGAATTAATTTTATAGGGTCATGTAAGAAAATTATCACAAAACGGATGTTCGAATCAACTAATTTGTGGTGGCAATATATATAGAACCCCCGAAATAAATGAATCTCAAGAAAGAAAAAGAAAACTTCTTATCTAACACTATAAGGCCAACACTTAAAACGATATATAGATGCAGGACAGTGTTGACAAAAAGATTTAAATTCATGACTTAATGTTCTAATAGTATCTTGAATTGTCCTTTCATAAGAACTTAAGACGTTATAAAAGATGAATAATTAACGTATGAAACGCAATTGTCTTCAACATTAAGCGCACTTGCATCAAATGCTTTTAACAAATTCTAAATTTTACATTCCGAATACATAATTTCTAGTTTACAAAATCTTTATCCAAAATTAAATGCATCAGATTCTTATTTTACATAATACGGTAGTTATAAGGGAAAATTTATAGGATTTTGATCAATGCGGTAGCTAGATGTAAAGAAAATTCTAAAATCTTAATGTTAAAATCACTAATAATACCGTTTTTAAAGGATTTACTATATTTACCGCAAATTCTTTAAGAAAGAAACAAATTACAATGCGTTTGTGGAATGAAAAATTCCCCATAATTCGTTTTATTTAGGGTGATTGAGCCAAAAGTCCACTTTTTAGCACAAAATAAATATACATGACACACTCATTTTTTTAGTTGCAATAAAGACAAATAATTTCCGCCGGACACAAATACCCTTATACTAATGAACGCGCGCAACAAACTAATGTTGATGTTGCTGGGTTTTTTTTTCTTTTCTTCTTTTAACAACCGTAACTTTTGACGTAGAACTCCGATTATCAAAAACATTTCACCAAAATTCATGTTTTTTTGCTCTTTATCTTGAGATCTCATACGATACCCTTCTGACTTAAATTTTGAAAGCCGAAAAAAAACATTTGCATTAATCGGAGCGTTTTTCTTATAAACAACCGTAACTTTTGATTTAGAGCACCGATCTTCAAAATTCTTTCACCAAAGTTCATTTTTTTTCCTCTTCATTTTGAGATCTCATACGATACTTTTTCGACGTAGTTATTGAAAGCCGAATTTAATCGCAGCGTTTACACTAACATAGTATCAGTAACACAGTAACACAATATCAGTAACACAGTATCAGTAACATCATTACCATTACCATTACCATTACCATTAACAATAGCAGTGTGGGATTAGACAAAAATCATGGACTCAGCAAGCTTTACAACAACACCGACACCCAATATTCCTTTATGGATTAAAACGGAAACAACCTATAAACTAAAAATCATTTGGACAATAATGTAATCACATTAACACCCAAAAAACTTATGTATTTTCAAATAACACATTCAATCACAATGGAAAAAAATTACAACATACTCCCTTCGTACCTATTTATCTGAAGCAGTTGCCAAAATTCATACATAAATTTATTGAATGAATCTAGACACTTTTTAATTCAAGATTAGTTGTTATTTAAATGTACCTAGACACTTAGACTTTTGGCAACTGCTTCAGATAAATAGGTACGGAGGGAGTATATGATAAACAACTTTAACATCAACATATTTGATAATTAAGTTACATCAAGGAAATGATTACTCATGCCATTTCTATAAAAAAAAAACATAGATTTACGAGACCCAACTAACTAGCTAGTAGTATGTAAATGCAACATATGGCTCTTAGGCGTGTGATGATCTTGATTTTTTTCTTGTATACTTGTGATGAAACACCAGCATAAGGTTTAAGATCGTAGAAACATGAGCACATTGCCTCACCATTTTAAATCAACAGCCTTCAACCACCTGGGCCAAAACCACCTGCAATGACACCTTTTATTAACAATAAAAATTGTGATATACACAATATCAGTAACACAGTATCAGGCTCATTTAAGGCTTAATTCAAGTGACTACTTCAAGGCACACATATCTGGCTCATATAAGGCTCATTTAAGGCTTAATTCAAGGGACACAATATCATATATGGCTCATATATGGCTTATATAAGGCACAATATCAGTAACAGTATCATATAAGGCCAGGAGCGTCCATGTCCAAATTTAGGCTCGGGGCCAAAAAAAAAATTATGCCCTCGTTCTTCGAAAAAAAACAGTAACCAATATATATATATAAAAATAAAACAAAAAAACTGCGTGTGATAGTCATGGGTTTGGAAGGAAAAAACCTACTTATTTGGCTCCTAGTCCTAGTTTAAAAAAAAAAAAAATTTATTGTAGCTTGCAAAATTCGAAACAAAGTCTCATGTTTAGTATACTTGAGTGCTAACCATTAAGGTAATACATTCCTTGTTTATATAAATACAGTATATATATAATATTAGGTCAAAATTTCGGGGCCCTTAAATTCATTGATTTTCGGGGGGGGGGGGCTCCGGGCCATGGCCCCCTTGGCTCCCCCACAGGGGCGCCTCTGTATAAGGCACACAGTATCAGTAACACAGTATCAGACTCATATAAGGCTTAATTCAATGGACTACTTCAATAAGTTGAAAGAAGCTCTAAGGGAGGAGAAATGAAGTATATTAGCAAAGATAAATGAAAAGTAGTAGTAGGAATTAGTGGAGATTAAAAATAAATAGAAACCATGAAGGAGAGAAGCCACAAAGCCTTTAGAAGAAAACTGGAAAATGAGATAAAGCCTTTGTCAGTCAAGAACAAGAACAAACAACATCCATCCAATGAAAGCATATCTAGAGGTGCAATGCATCTACTTATACCTTAATTTTATGCTTGAAGTAACTTGGCAGCTCCGAACAGCATGGCCACAGGGCATGCATCTTCCCATTAACCTTACTCTTATACTCCCATTCAACTAGCTCCTTTCATAAAGGTAATTGCACATAATATTGCAATGGCATAATGGATACTAAGATGCATATATGAAAGTATAAGTAGCGAGAATGATCAAGTTAATACCAACTCAACAGTGGAAGCCGTTGGAGATGAAGATTCAAACATGTGTAATATAAAGAAAGATAAGCAGGTAAAGGGTACTTAAGATGATATATGAAAAAAGCCTAAAAATGAGTAATATACAATAAGCTAATATACAATAGCTTGCTATGTATCAAATGGGACCATAAAAATCAGAAATGCTTCCTTTCCCACTAAATTAAATCTAGAATTTGTATAGTAACAATTCTAAGCCTCACGACTCCTAAGTTCCAAACAGCCAAGCCCCTGTTGATTCGTTTTAGCCTTTTGCTACTTTGTGAACCTTTAATTAATGGTTCGATTGAATATTCACTATGTACAGGCATTGTCAACATGGGTAAAGAAAGTTGCTTATGAATTATGACTGTAGACTTCCGGAAAAAAACCGATGCATGCAGAGCTGCTTCTGCTACAATTTTACCTTTTGGGTCTTATGGTCTTGATCAACTTCTTTCGGTCTTCTCTTCCAGTTTCAGTCAATTAAAGGCCAGAAAAAAATAATGAATTTAGGTTGGTCGATTGTCTAGGATTTGGAAAGGTGGCCGGAAAAGAGACGGTAAAGGATGGCCGGAAATAGACGGAAGGACAATATGATATTACTTGAAGATTTCAGGCTTTGATTGCTTTTTCCGATGACAACGTCCGGCGATTATCCTTCCTTTGTCCGGCTTCGATTCTAGCTTCCATTGTTAACTTGAAGTCGTATGCTTTCGGCTTCCATTTCGAAATTTGCGTGGGATATGATTTCTGGTGAAATTTTAAGGTGGTCAGATGCAAGTTTTGGATCATCAAGTCAGCACTTTTAAAGGGATACATTGGTGGAAAGTTTTTACAGGTAGGGGCCTATTTTAGAATGTTGGATTCCTATTGGTTTTGGTGCACCAACTAGGATTTGCACCAAGTCCAACATAAAATTTGTGTGTTTTCTAGGAGAACAAGGATATATTGGTCCGATTCAATTTATTTGTTTTTTTGCAACTAAAAAAGGAGGTGTGAATTAGAACTCATTAAGAGCAACCCTAGTGGTGTTTGTGAGATAAGTGTGTTGATAGTTGATGTTGGGCTGACGTGACGAAAGATAAGTGGAAGATAAATATAGAAAGATTGTAGAGATAATTATTGTGTGATGTGATGTTGTAATGGTGATAAATATAAAAGGATTGTAGAGATTATTTATGTGTGATTAGATGTTGTAATGGTGGTAAATATTTTGAATTTATTAATAAAATAATATTAAATATTACTTAAAGAGGGTTTGGCATTAGAGATAGAACATGGTCTTATTCTATTCTCAAAAAAAACGAGGAGAACATCTCCACTCATTCTCGTCGGTGTCTCCGAAAGTCTCTACCTTAGAGAATAGTCGCGCATGCGGGAATCTCTACCGTACTAGTAAACCAAAATAATCATATTTCAAAAAAAATACACATATAAATAATTTATTTTCTATTATTATTGATAAATATTACCTTGTATGGATATTCAAAATATGTATAGAAGATCTTATTTGAAATATTTCTAGAAAGCATTTTTTGTGACTCGAAATATATATATATATATATATATATATATATATATATATATATATATATATATATATATATATATATATATATATTTGATGTTAGAAATAGCAAAAACTTGAATCGTAAAAAAATTCGGATTGCGGTAATAGAGTATTATTCTATTTTATCTCATTGAATAGAAATAAATTTTAGTTGGACGAGTGTATAACATCTCCACTTTTCATTCCTAATGCGTCTTTCTTACTACGATTGCTCTAAGTGTCCAAAATGTAGACTTATTCCTAATTTTTCTTTTTATTTACCCCTTAATTCATTTTGATACTTTAGTTTAAACGGATCTTGTATACACTTAATTTGAACACAAATTTTAGATTGGTCGATGATGAAATGTTTTCTCTCAATTAAAGTGAATAAATTTTGTGGTGGACCTGTTTTTTAAAGCGGAAAAAATGATCAACCTAAAATTTATAATTGGCTAAAAATGAAGAATTGTGATCTAAAACTAGATTCAGAACTATCACAAAAATCAATGTTGTTTGAAAACCGTCGTCGAAGGCAAGTTGCAACATAAATGAAAAGTTGGATAGTTATTATAAAATGATCATTATATCAAATACGATTTGGTGTACATACTATAATGTGATGAACTATTATTTTTCGAAATAACCCTCTCAGACTAACATGTATGATCTATCATCTTAATTTTATAATCAATAATATAAAAATGGCCAATTATTTAAAAGGACTGATTTTCAACTTATTAGGAGTAATAGGACACTCCAAAATCTTATTTAGTTATAAGGACATTCTAATTTTAAGAAGGAAACTTATTTAGTTATAAGGACATTTAATTTCAAGTGGATAAAGAGGAAGAAAGAAAAAAAAAAGGAGGAAAAAAAAAAGCGTTCAAAGTAATAAATAAAAAAAAAAAAACAAAACAAAAAAAAACTTACTGTGTGCATGAGTTTTTTTTTTTTTTTTTTTTTTTTTTTTTTTATAATTCACCATATTTCTAAAAGTCATATATTTTGATCTAAAACTCGGATCATCGTAATTTTTTTTACTAAAATTCATATTTTTTTCGTCTTCTTAATTATTCTAAAATCAAATTTGATATTTTTCTGAATAAATTTCATAAAATCAATTTTTTTCTTCATAAAAATCGACGTGACGTATTGATCACCGTCTTACATTGACCACCTACCCGGATACATTGGTCACCGGGATCCATTAACCACCCCGATGCATTGACCGCCACGATTCATTGGCTACCATTATGTATTGACCGCCGCGATCCATTGACAACATTGATCAGTGACATATCATTGTAGCGATTTTTTATGCAATGACGTCTCATTGTAGCGATTTATGCAGTGACTTCTTATTGTAGCGATCTATGCAGTGATGTCTTATTGTATCGAATTATGCACTGACGTGTTATTGTAACGATTTATGCAGTGACGTGTTATTGTAACAATTTATGTATACCTTTGGTTGTAAAAATATGCATTTAAACCAAAAAAAAAAAAAAAACAAAAGAAATACAGTTATTTTACAAAGTTATCGAAAATTTAAACCAACACTAATCAAATAAACCAACATCAATCAAATATTTAAAGATAACAAAGAAATAAAGTTACTTTACAAAGTTATCAAATGTGTGTATCAAGTTGTATATGCGGTGACATCAATATCATTGCATTAGTTATCTAATTGTAAATATAGTCATCAATGTCACTGCTTCAGACATCAATGTCACTGCATAAGTCGTCAATGTCCCTGCATCTTACATCAACGTCACTGCATATATAAAACCTAACAAGTTTGCATCGATCGGCTCTCGCTCTTGTTTTGCATTTCTCCAAATGTGGAGCTTTTAATATGGATAGAAGTACAAGTTTGGTGAAACTACAAAGACTCTTCACTATGACTCTTGTAATGGCCACACGTTGTTTGTGCCCTCCTGATAATTGGATTCATTGTGGAATCCCTCAATTCTTTAACATGATCTTGAATCATTGGACGATCTTATTTAGCTTAATGTCCTTGCATCATTAATCAATGTCACTGCATCGGACATCAATGTCCCTACATCAGTCATCAATGTACCTGCATCAGACATCAATGTCCCTGCATCAAACATCAATGTCACTGCATAAGTCATCAATGTCCTTGTATCAGACATCAATGTCACTGCATCGACATCAATGTCACTGCATAAGTCAGCAATGTCACTGCATAAGCCCAGACGATGATTATAGAGGGCACTCTTGTGAATCTCTTGATGATGGTAACTCTTGCACACGTAGTAAAACACACTCTGCACTAATAGGCCAGCCAGATTAACTATCACCAGCAACCCAACCAAGAATCCACCAACCATAATTCTTGTAAGCACACCATGATTATCCCTACCATTAACCACAACTGATGAGAATATAGTGTGATCAGTCCACAAATAGCCATATACCAAAAAACAAGGTTGAAAGCTATCATGGTCCTGCCCTTTAACAACTGATAGCTCTTTTTCATAGTTGCAAGCCCATAAACCGGCTCCAATACAGAAACCACGCTAGCCAAATGCCACAAAGCACTTATATCGACCCGCAACCCAAGAAACAGGACAAAGACAACCACAAGAGAAAAGAAAAACAACCCCAAACTATGAGTATCCACAAATTTATTATAAGCAAAGCACCGAAACCCAAAAAAGACTTAATTGTTAGCCACCATGGTGAGTGAAACCCATAAGAAGGTAATAAGGAGCCTCCTAGATCGTACTTGTCGCGAAAGCAAAATGGACTATATCATCTATTATAAGCACCCAAATACACTGTCAACTAATTAGTAAAACACAATCTATGAATGCTCTGAATGTTTCTCCTAGACGTGTTATTGTGTCACTGCTTCAGACATCAATGTCACTGCATAAGTCATCAGTGTCCCTGCATCAGACATCAATGTCACTGCATAAGTCATCAATGTCACTCCATCAAGTAGCCTGTAAATCAGAAAAATAATTCTTACTTCGGTAGTTCTTGAGCTTACACTTCTTTGTCAAAATGCATATAAACACAAGGAGACCGTAAGTAAACATTGAAAAGCTATTGACTTTGTAAACTTTATGAATGCAGGTACATGATTTACAAGTTTAAGAAGTCACATAATTCGGTTTACTTCTCGGAAAATAAATCCTGGTCCAAAGAGGAAGAAAGGGGGCAGGTGGAAGAGGCAACAAAGTCATAATGGTAGGTAAGTTAAACATTCTTTTATTTGGTGTAAATGATGATACTTGATCAACCTATTACAAACTCATAATACCTTTTTTGAACAGCAAAATAAACCTTTTTTTTTATTTGTTCACAAATTGAGAAAGCGGAAACATCACATTTGCATTCACGCAGAAATGGCATTCTCAACTTCCCTGCTTTTTCTCTTCACTCTCGTCTCTTTCAATTCTGTAACCACCACCGTCCCGGCGGCACTCGCCCAACCACCGGCAGCACCACCGGCTTCCCTGCATGAACGCCGTGGAGACTCTCTCAAATGCTCACTACAATGCCATGGCACTCACTCTTGATGTCCTCCTCCTCAATCAACCCCAATCACTTATCCCTTTCCCTGGTAATCCTCTTTCCCTCACCCTATTTTCTCCTCCTGATTCCGCCTTTATCTCCTCCGGCCAGCCTTCCCTTTCTCTCTTGCTTCTCCATTTTCCCCCTCTTTCTTTCTCTCAAACTGCCCTCTTTCCTCTCCCTTATTATTCTCCTATTCCCACTCTTTCCCCTTCTCACACCCCACTTTACATCACCACCACCACCCCGCCTTCTTCTAGTTCCAACTCGTCCGAAATCTCCATTAATGGCGTCAAATACTCTCCGTTGCCTCTTTTTGATGATGGGTTTGTAGTGGTCTTTGGCATCGATGACTTCTGCTTGATTTCGATGACGTTGCAGAGATGAAAGGAAAAATTGGAAATTGAAGTAGCTTGGTATCGTACAATGCCTTTGGAAATCTAGGAAAACAGAAAAAATAAATTAGAACGTCCTTATAACCGAATAAGTTTTTTGAGTGTCCTAAATGATTATTAAGTCTCTAGCGACGGCCTTATAACTAATAACCGCATATAAAAATACGTTATGATAATTTGTTGCGACACTATCACTATGTCTACATCTTATAAAATAAAATAAAAACCACCGCGTTGTAAGGGTAAGAAATTCCAGCTGATGTGTGATTCAGTCCATTGACTTTAGTCAAATTGTTAAACAATTACGCACAACAACAAATAACAAGATAATAGTAGTGTAAATTACTTTTTTTTTTTTTTAAGCAAGTAGTGTAAATTACTACTACTATTAATCAGTTAATTCAACTAATCATAAATTTGGACTGGTGACTGGTCAATATATAAACTAATAACGCGTCTGCCGTTTTTCTTAATTTTCTCCCAAACGTGTGAGTTGACAAGTAAGTACATAATATTCTTTTTTTCATATTAATCGTACGTCCTTGGATTTTATACATAAAAGATACCCTATATTTTAAACAATATAATAGTATCCTCTTTTTTTTTTTTTTAAAGAACAATATAATAGTCTATCAATTATCTAAAATTAAACTTTGAATAATTAAATTGTTATAAAGATACAGTGTAATTTTAGTTCTTTCAGAGTATGATTTTTCTCTGTGTAGAAAGGACTTGTAGCATATTCTCTTTGTTGAAATACATATATTAAACGTTAATTATCTATCAACCTAGCTATTAGCTTAAGTTTTTTTATTTTATTTTAAGAATACATAGTAGTTCAACATGTCATCAGCTTAATCTTGCTTTTGGGAGGGATTGTTGGTGCTTTTAGGAGAGATGGTTGGTGGTATAGAGCAGGAAAACACTCTTCCCAAACAATACAAAAATAAGTATCAGCCTCTCTTAGAAAAATATAATAGGCGCAGACACTTGAGGGGATGTGTTAAAATATATAAAATGTTGATTATACATCAATTAACATCTTCAACGCGTCCCCTTCAGTGTGGAGATCAATATAAGAGGGGAACAATGTTGGCGGCAAAAATTGACCCGATTCTCTCTCGCTCCGATGCCGTATTGAATTACCATATATTTCAAAAGCTTAAGTTGATGAAAGGTAAATAATTAGCATCTTAAACATTTCAACATATTAATTTAAAGGAACGTGTTAAAATATATAAAATGTTAACCATTCATCAATCCATCAAATTAAGTTTTTGGAAGAGGCGGTTCAATATACACTCTTATGGTCAAATAATTTCAAGGAAAAATTCCTTAAATTCAGTGTATGCATACTACTAATGTCAAATGTGAATTTGGATTCTTGAATGCTTCTAAGTTCTAACTATTTTAATTTTTTAAACTTCAGCCCAGTCAAGAATATGTGGTTTCCCTACCTTCCAAAAAAAAGAATATGTGGTTTCCCCTCTCAATTCCGAGCATTTTTTTTATTTTTTTTAATTAAATGATGGAGAAAACTAAAACTAGTTGTGCTACTCCTTTCTACATTATTATAATTAATTTAATCGTTTTAATAACTTGTGAATTCCTTTCACTGTATCAAAATCTGCCGCACATGATCATATATTATGCAGTAGTGGTGGTGCAGTCGTTATCTAAAATGCTTTTAGTGTTTGAATTTTTCATTCATATAAAATAGCAATGACATGCAAATTAAGAAGAATCTTTTTGACTTTTGGGGAGGTATTTTCTTTCTTTCTTTTTAGTCTAAAAGTTTGAGATGAGAAGGTTTTCTCCTGCTCAATCAACGTGCCCGTGTCGTTGTTATTATGGATGCATGTGAAGTATGCGATAAGTTATTATAGCTATTATCTATTTTTATTTTATTTTTTTGGTTAAATGTGAATTTGAATATTTAACAATGGTATGTACAACTACAACCTAAATCAAGGAACCAAGTCTGTAAACACAGAACTTGGGATTTGGGTTATATATAAGGGATTAATTAAGAGTGCATGAACAAAATTACATCATGAATCCTTTACAGAGTATATGCAAGACAAAACATACTGTAATAAGAGGTTCATATAAGGGATTCAAAGTTGCTCGACTCCGACAAAGAACTAGCAACAGTGAATCCCCATCAGAGCATATCCTCCACAGTAAAAACAAGTTGAGGCTAGGTGCATAAGTCTAGATTCCTGGATGCATTAAACCCTTGAGGTAAAATGAACCTAACCTCAACAAACCCAAAAACAGGCTAACTAGAAGGGTCATACAGTCATTCTAATAATGAACAAGTCCATAGTAGACTGACGATGCTGGAAATCGTCTATGAATAAATCCGGGTCGTATTTCTTTTAGTGACAATAATTCAAGAACAATCAAGTAAAAGGGATGGTGTTTATGGTGATTTTTAGACTGAGTCTGAGAGTTATTTCTCTCAAGTTGCCTACGTATCCAATATTTGTATCGGATTTCAGTCATTCGTGGTTCCTTAGGGATTGTTTATATAAGAGGCCTCTCGCCCTGTTTCTTGCCTGATAAGTATTAGGATTTATTTCTTAATCCCTAAGGATTATTCCATGTGTATCCTCATTATTTAGGAGATAATTGTGGACATATTTGAATGTCAGAATCAGAGTCTTTATGACTAAAGATTCATTTCATACTTATCTTTAATTATGAGCACATGGGCTAAAGGTCGGGGATGCTCTGGCCGACCTGCGTCGAGCCCCGATGCCTATGTGGCCGAACTGTGGCAGCTCCTTCCCACCATTCCCTGACCGACATGCGGTGGCTGGTGGAGGCATGCATGCCGATATCCCACCTGGGGTCTAGACTACTCTTGGGCATGTCTTCGTGGCTCCCGACCTTAAGGTTTGCATCCTATCGGATTTTTTATGTGGCTAAAGTAGGACGAATGGCGAAAGTCGGGTCGGAATAGACCTTTCATCAAGAGTTTGAAAGTAGAGAAAACCACAACTTGGTGCAAAAGTGGATGGGTCATGTGGGTCACACAGGGATAAGCAACTTCAACATGAAGAAACCATCCAAGGAACCCCCACAGAGCATATCCCAACCTGTTTGCAACAGCCAACTAACCTATCAAGGCTACAAAAGAAAGCCCAACTGCTACGAGCAGCTCCAAAATAAATACGAAACCAATCATGTAATTAATCGGAGAGATTTTATAGTACGACGGTTGTAGGAAGGTTATGAAAGTGGGTACGGTGGCTCTCATTTTTACTCTCTTTCACATAATACACTTTTATCGTGTGTGAGAGGTTAGAAATGAGTGGTTGTGGTGATGGTGGTGGTTGTATTTTAAAATTTCACAATTAATCGGGAGAAATTTCGGAATAAATTATGTGTTTACTATTACAGAAAAGAAACTCATAAGTGGGTTGGGTTATGATGGGGTATGGTGACGAGTTGTGCTGAGGGTGGTGATAGGGTAGGCGGCGGTGGTTGTGGAGGGTGGTGGTGCGGTAGAGGGTGGTGGTGGTGGATTGCGGTGGGGTGAGCAGGTGCCATGGGAGGTTTCGGGCGGGCGGGCGGTGGGCGGTGGTGGTTGATTTTTTATCACTAGGTTATGCTTACATTTCCTTCCATCAAACCATTCCGTCCATTCCATCCATTTTTTATGGAATGAAAATGGTAAAAAAAAAAAAAAGCATTCCAATGGAATGAAAACCCATTACATTCTCTCACAACCAAACACGTCAAAATGATGGAATGGAATGAAAAATGCATTTCATTCCATTCCATTCAAGCAATCCAAACGTACCCTTAAGGTTTGCATCCTATCAGACTTATATTTTTTATGTGGCTATCAAAAGGACGACACGTGATTCGCAAGTCGGGTCGGCCCTCATCATAGACCTTGCATCAAGAGTCTGAAAGTAGAGAAAACCACAACTAGGTGCAAAAGTGGATGGGTCATGTGGGTCACACAGGGATAAGCAACTTCAACATGAAGAAACCATCCAAGGAACTCCCCACAGAGCATATCCCCCAATTGCTACAAGCAGCTCCAAAATAAATACGAAACCAATCATGTAATTAATCGGGAGAA
Organism: Gentiana straminea; assembly: GCA_036785695.1. NCBI lineage: Eukaryota > Viridiplantae > Streptophyta > Magnoliopsida > Gentianales > Gentianaceae > Gentiana > Gentiana straminea. Next base: position 6,127,353 of record JAVUPR010000223.1, read on the forward strand.
ATTTCGGAATAAATTATGTGTTTACTATTACAGAAAAGAAATTCATAAGTATGCGGAAACAAAACAGAGTATAAAAAAGTCAGATCTGGATCCGAAACAGATTTAAAAAAAAAAAAAGGATTAACAGATGCGAAAAAACAAAAAAGAAAATCAAACTAAAAGCGAGTGTATTCACTCTATCTTGAAGACAATATTGTCTACATGCGGAAACTCGATGATACTTTCGGTCATAGAGGAGTCTTTAAATAGTGGAGATAGTGCATCTAAACCATGTCACTCGGCCAACCTCTTTTCATGTAAGTTAAGAACACATAAACCTACTTAATTAAGTCACCATTCGCACACGTCTCTAAAATATTTTCTAAAACCGCCTTAATTATGTTAATTGAAATTTATTTTGGTCAATCACAAAGTAATTTTGTCCAAAAAAAAAATTAACAGTCATTACCAACCAGAACTCGAACCGAACCGGCCGGATGGCCGCAACAGTGCGCGTGCGCATGTGAACAGTGAACAGAGAGTCATCTAATAAAAGTTAATTCCCAAAAAAAAAAAAAATATATATATATATATATATATATATATATATATATATATATATATATATATTCAAGTTAAAATTTGAGTGATAAGTCTCATAAGATAAATCATACTTTCTTTGGGTGAGGAAGTTTTTTCTTCCTTCTTTAATTGAAAAATGGAAATGAGAATTTTATTATATTGAGGCAGGGATTTTTGAGGAGGAAGCTTTAACTAAACGACAAGAATGAAATCTAGAGGATTTGTGACTTAAAAAAATAAAAATTGAGAAGGTTCTATTATTTTGGTTTATGGCTGAGCTTTCTTGACCAAATTGAGGTATAATTCATTTAAATCAGAAGTCTTATATGATTCTCTGTTTTTGAAATAAAGATAAAATATGAAATTTTTTCTTAAATACCTCCACTGCTTTATTCCTATTTATTTTTACGGTTAATGAATAGTGTATCCTCATTTGTGCAACACTATCTTTATTTTAATTGTATTTGTTATAAAGATAGGTATATAGATACTGTTGTGGAGTGTTTTGAATTTAGATATTGTAAAATAGAGATATATATTATTTTATATTATTTTAGAGATAAAAAATAAGGCTTTATGTCCAACCATTGCCTTGCTTATTTGAGTACCAACTTGCAATTAAATATTCTACCATTTGATTGCTTTGTGTCACATAAGCTTAGAAAATTTTGCATATAATAAAGATTTATTTTGACTAATTTGTTTCATGAAAATCTACTTCTTTGAAATTATGTTTTTACCAGTCACCACCCTTCATCAACCGACAACCACCATGCACTTAACCATTTGAGTGCTTTGTAATTAGGTCTAAAGTAGTTGTAAATGGACTTTTAGCCTTTTTTTTAAGTTCGTCTTGTGGGCTTGTGAAAATTTGCTCACAAGTTCAACCAAGGGATTCTGCATACTCATTTTACTTCATTTTTTTTTTTTTTTTTGTAAAGGAATTTTTTTTTTATTGATGTTTTTTTTAAGGAAGTAATTAAGGAATATACGTTTTAATACCATAAAAATGTCACTTCTTCCAAAGACTAAGAACCTTTAACATATTCACGATGGTTCACAATGTCATTCTATCAAGAAATTATTTATAAGAAGGAAAGCTAGTGTGTGGAGTGTTTTTGTGTACCATTTAGGTTTCTCCATCACTATCCATGTTTTTGTTTGTTTGTTTGAATTTATTACAGTATTTTTTTTCTTTTTCTTTTCGTGGTTGTGAAAGCATCATATTTCTTTTATTTTCTCTCTTATGACAGTATGAAGCACCTAGTTAACTACTGTGTATATGAGTGGTCGTACTTATACTGTTATTAGAGCATCTCCAACCATGGCAAAATTCAATATCAAATTAGCAAGTTGCCGGAAGAATTGTCTCCAAGGGATAGACAAATCATACATCAAATTGGTGGAGGAGGGGAAAGCTACATCAAATTTGTTGGTGAATGAGAGGAGCCGGCAAATACTGTTGAAGGCTTTTTAATTTTTTTTTCTTTTTCTTTTGGGAAAGATCACAGCATTTTATTGGATTTTAAGATAGAATATTCAAAGAATATTCCTTTTTGATGTTGAACCATTGGAGATGGAAAAAAATTTGGTGTAAAACTCGCACCAAATTAATGATTTGGTGTAACTTTTTCCGGCAACCGTTGGAGATGCCCTTAATTGCCTGAAAAGCACCATCTTTTGTTCGTTTGCCGGACATCACAGTTTAACACTAACTGAGATCAATTGGGGAACCTTTGTGGATTTTACTTGTCCTTTTCCAGTATAATTCTTTGTGTACTTTCTGTTCTTTTTTCCTTTTATGCAACTTTCTGTTCTTTTGATTTAGTCTTTTATTAATTGTTTCTTTAATTGTTAATTCAAGTCACCAATTCGATTATGTCTCAATCGACTATCTTAGTGATTTTTATCCCATTATTTTCAGTGTAGATTATTAAATTTTCCACCTCTTAAAAAAGAGGCTCGCGCCGACTTTACGAAAGGATTCTAAAGGTGACATTCACTGATTATAATCCTAGCGAACGCAACTTTAGTCGTAATGGATCGAATAATTATTTAAGTCGATCGTCTTCGCTTAAGCTAAAATGAACGATTTCGTAAACTAACAATTATTCTTTTAACAACTACAAAAAGGGACTTAAAATTTAGACATTCAAAAATGAAAAAAAAAAAAAAGAGAATTACATTTTCAGATGGAGGGAATAAAAAACACAAGGAAGATTGGGCATTATGAAGTTTGGCTTTAAGTAGAAGTATCATCATCAGGCACATCATCAAGAATGAAAGATCCCAATTTTCCAGCTCTAAATAAAGCTAGGAATTTCTTCGATACTACGGTGCGCGCATCTGATCCTTTCTGTCCTACTTTCAATGCCTTCTGTAGCATTTCAAATTGATGATCAATTAGACCCTCCAATTCACTTTCACTCTCCAAATTCCCATTCCATTCTGATAAGGTGGTGTATAGTACACGTTCGACTCGAGTCACAACATCCTGCACAACAAAAACAAAAGAAACACTAATTGATAACCAGGATGTTCGATTTCTGCATTGTTCCATGTTATACAATTGGAATAAACGTACAAAAGTGTTATACTATAGACGTAAAAAAGTCGCACCTCAATGTATTGCACAGAGGATTCATCTGGAGGTCTCTTCTGATTTGGCAAAAGATTCTTGAGATTATACTCGGGTTTGTCACGATGAAGGATGCCCTCCTCCTCGCCATCTTTGTTGATCGTGTTATGCTTCCAATGTAAAGGAGTGCCTCGCGTATTTAGAAGAGCTAGCAAGTATTGAGCAATACGCTCTTCACCAACTACAGAATCTTTTACTGATCCTACATGATCATTCAAAATGATTCTGTAAATATTCGTTCTTGAAAACAAAATCATGTGTGGCTTCATTTGGTGATCTATCCAGCAAAGCTGACGGTATTGAGATCATCAACAAGATTTGATTCATCGTCCATTTAAACTTTTTAAGCTCCTTACAAAAGGGACGGAAAAAAAAAACTAAAAACGAGAAAAGAAAGGTAACCTGCAAGAGCAAGCTTCAACCCAGTTTCAATGTCTGGTATACTTGGAACCAGAACGCCTGGCGTGTCTAAAACATAAATGCTAGGTCGATGTGCAATCTGCAAGCAATCCATACAATTATTGCACATATTAAACCGGACTATCATGTTAGCCAGTGGAGAGATGTCAAATTTAAATTTTCATGAATTTGAATAAGGTGTATAGGAAACGACAATTCAAATGCAGGTCAGAAGATAGTTTGACCGGTACACAAAAAAATTTAAAACTACCTTGAATCCAGCAATATCTTGAGTAACTCCAGGCAATGGCCCAACTGTAGCACGCTTCTTCTTACCCTGCTCTAAGATTGAATTTGAATGATTACAATGTAAACAGGAATGAAGGGACTCGGTCAAAGGAAAACAAATATCATCAAAACCACGTTAACCATGAAATTAAAGCAAAAAACAATAAGCACCCACCCGGAAAACGAGATGATGCAATTCGATGAATGTTATTAATCAGGGCTGATTTTCCAACATTTGGTACACCAATAACCATCACTAAGAGTGTAGGCTCCTTTGAAATTTTCTCCTTCAGTTTGAACTCCACAAGATCAAGAAGCTAGGTTGGATCAACAACAGATTAGAGCATGCTTCAAAAATAAACCAAGTCAATAAATGATGTATTCTGAGCTAGACGTGATCCTAACAGTTTGCTCAAAGCATCAAGGGGTAAAGCAAAGCAACTTTTCAGTACCATAAACCAGGCTTAGGACAGGCTGAAAGGGAAACTGTTTCTACACGTTAAAAGATAGTCGCAATTTGAATGGTAGGAAAGGTTTGAATTGTCCAGAGTTATCAGGACCAAACAAAAAACCTTAATCTATTGCAATGTTGATGGGGGACAGAGTTTGATGAACATAGGTACGAATACATTCTGCTGGCAGCAATATATAAGTCTTTACCCAGGTACACATCCAACAAAGAATATATATTTAATGAATTTAAAGAAAACAAAATGAGAAAGCAGAACAAAAGTTTAAAGAAAATCTTGTAAACATAATATTGCCCAAAGTCCCAAACAACTTTATTAATTTTTTTTATTTTTTTTTGGGGGAGGGGGGGGGAGAGAGAGAGAGAGAGAGAGAAGGGAAGGGATCTTATTCGAACCCTGGTTGATACCAGGAAGTGCAATGGCCTTTACAACTAGGCTAAGTTCAATCCCCAACTTCATCAGTACTCTAATCCTCTTTGACAGAAGCAAAATAAAAAGCAGAAGGCAACTTGAATTTTGATTCATATACTCACATTATGTCACACGCAAGGCAAAACTCAGATCTCAAACATGTGCCACAAGGCGAATAAACATACACAAAAACACTCAAGTCTTATTCTACTAGGTGAGATGAGCTACATAGATTGTTTGTCACCATTTCACTCTATCATAAACCATCAGATCATTTCTAACCTTTTCCCCCATAAAGATACACAAATAAAGATAACCATTCCAAGTCAAGAACCTAATTTAGCCTGGAGAACAAGAAAGGTGGAATTTTCATGTATAGTTTGATTAGGTAAATAATAGTTCGCCCGATTGAAGGAGGAGGGGGAGGGGGAGGAAAGAGAAAAAAGTTCAAAATATACCAACCTGCTGGACAGAACTTCTGCTGTGAGCATTTATCGGAAGGCAATCGAGTTTACAAGATTCAAAGTGATGAATCCATCTCTACATATAAAGCCAGTAGATAAGCATAAGATTCAAAGCTACTTACGAAATTAGATACGATACAGAACCAAGATATAACTGAATAAAGCTTGATACAAATGTGTGAAGGCAATTCTAATAAGCAAAATGTCATCAACCCGAAAAGAGAACAATTGGGACTAATTCTTTTAGCACAAAAGCCATCAGTACAACATTCATATGGATCAGAAAGTCAGCTATGTGTAACATACTCTAGGAAGCTCAAAACAATGTTATCTTTGGACGCATGTACAAATAATTACAAAAGGATATCATATTTCATGGAAATTCGTTTGTGTAGTTTGCTACACAACTCTGATATTGTGCATATGCTGTATGATCTGGGCAGTAACAATACAGTATGGCTGCATACGAAGACTATAAACACGAAAGCACGTGTGCAATAACAGTACAGTAGAACTTGCTCATATAAAACTTGGTAACTAAAGCTCAAACGAGGTGTTCAGCACCCACAACAGAGGTCAAGCAGCATTCAAAAACCACTGATGACAGCTCAGTCTCCCCCACCCCAACACCCCCCAGGGAAAAAAACTAACAAAATCAATATTTACATGCATCACATTGCGATTGGCTAAATCCTTCTTGTTAAGAGCAATGACCCTGCTTTTCCCGGTGAGCATCGGTTGCAAATCTTGATTAACCGACGATAAAGGTATCTGCAATCATAATTAACCATCATTTAACAACAAAATCAGAACCCAACAAGCATGAAATTGTGTTTAAATACGAAAAATCAAATCTTTTTTTCAAGAAGCCCAGCACAAAATTGGTAATGATAACTAGTTGTCACTAACCCGGGCATCACGGACTTCGATGACGAGGTCAGTGACTTTAAGGCGGCTGCGAATGGCTTTAGTGGCGGCAGCCATATGACCTGGGAACCAATTGATGTTCCCACCTCCTTTGCAAAAATCCATTTCTCCTAATATTATGCTTTTGCCTTTCTTTGCTATTTCTCTTACTCCACCCATTTCCCTTTTCTTCTCTCCCTCTTCAATCTCTCACCCTTCCCCTCCCTCTGATTCCCTCTCTCTGTCACCCAAAACCTCTTAGCTTTGCTGTGTAACAATCAGGGGGCTGGCTGCGGAAGCAGATGAAGTACGAAGTACTCCGGCAGAAAGATAACTACAAATAATAAAATAAAACCCAAACATTTTATTAATGTATTTGATGTGATGCATAATCAAATGAAATAATATTTATTATTTTAGAATAAATAATATTTTTTTAATATGCGACATCCGGTGTAGTTACGGATATTGGATGATGAAATGTAGAGAATAAAGTAGGAATAGAATGATACAAATATGAGAAGAGATTCAGGTGAAGTAGTATACATAGGGGTGGGAATCGGGTCGGGACTCGAACCCGCTCCGTCAAGATTCGGGAATCTAATTTCTTCCCGAAACCGTCTAATATCCATTGATTCCGCTTCCTAGCCAACAAATGAGGACTTGCTACATTTTACATAATAGTTCTTAAACACACCAATAGAAGTGTTAACTATGAAAAGTAGTCATGCACATAATTTTTTTCTAATCAAAAGTTTATGGTTTATATATGTACTAAAAGGGAGTAGTGATATTTATGTAACATTACTTGACAAATTTAGAAGCTCAGTTAACCCTCAGGTTACCTAATTCAAGCACCACTCACAATCTCCTATTTTGTGTTGTTTTATACATCCTTAGACAAATCAAGCTAAAGTTGGACGAAGAACACCGCAAACAATCTCCTCTTTCTTGCAAAGCCATCTTAACATGCCAAAAGCCAAGAGGAAATGAAGAACCAATTCAGGACGGTATACAGCTTAAGCAAATAAATTATGTAATAATCACTAAACAGTAAACACCCAAATATCCTCTACCAATTAGCCTAACTCAAACACAAGAAAATGAACTTTTATCTACAAACATATATCAACATTCACATTAAATCGGCCAAACAAGAGAAGCAGAAACATATTAGACACACACTTGCAAATATGAATGGAAATGGTGAACATACAAAGCATTAAAGCTTAACCTAGTAAATCCCAACAATTTTTTAGCTCACCTCAGTAACAACAATACATAGCAAGGTCAAATATTGAAGCATTTGGTCAAATTGGAAACAATGGAAATGAGCCACTTAGCCAACATACCAAACAAAAAACCAGGAAAAAAATCAACAACAAGGTCAAATTTTGAAGCATTTGGTCAGATTGGAAACAATGGAAATGAGCGACTTAACCAACAGACCAAACAAAAAAACCAGGAAAAAAATCACCAAAATCAACAACAAAAATAAAAAATAAATAAGAGGTTCGATGAAGTAATGAACAAGAAGACCCATACAATAGGAAGAATAAAACGGATGAAAGTTACACTTACGGCGGTTAAAGTGTTTGAAGAACGACGCAGCTGCTACAAGAGAGACGAAGAAGGGGAAGAAATTACGTAGAAGAAACCTATTTTTTTCCGATAATTTTAGAGCGATTAAAGTGCAATTATTGAACCATCAAGCCACTTGTTTCAAGGAAATATATTGATGAAAATATTTTACAGGACAAATTTTAAGAATCTATACTATATATATATTTGAAAGCAACAATAAAATTGATTGGGATCCATACCGTTTATTATCCTATTTTAATCCCTCAAATCTGGCTCTGACCCGCTCCCACCATGATTATCCAGAAAAAACAACTCATAAAATACTATTAAAAAAACAAACAAACAAACTCAATCTGCGTGTATCTTTTAAAATTAAACAAATTCTTTTCATTAGAGATAAATCATGTGTATCTTTTAAGATATAACAGATTCTTATATTCCGAAAATACCTCAACGATTCAGAATAAACGCAATTTATCACTCCATATCAACCAAACCTATCATTGCTATCAACGCTTTCAAGACCTATTCAGTATGAATCAATTTTTTGTCTCCATAGCTTTGGATCTTCAATTTTTGAATAAATTTAACTGAGGTTATGATATTTTTTTTATTTATTTTTTTGATGTGGAGGTTGTGATATTGTTGTTGTTGTTGTTGTTTATGAAGTTACAATAGGGTATGTGTTAATTTAACTTGGCCTTAAATGATGAGATTTATCATTTTGTGTTTTATAGAGATTATTTGATTGGAAGCGATAGATAAAAAAGGTCTTTCCGTGTACTAAAGATTGAATGGAGCCGTCTGATCTCAAGAATTGAAGGAAAAATAGCCGTTGGCGGGTTGACATTTGTGGCCTAAGCATGTGGCATTGCTGGTATGCAAGGAATTCAATGTAAATTAGCTTACGAGGACTGCTGAACTTTTGTGTGTAAATTGGTTTTACATTGTAAAGCAACATAGCAAGTTAGCAACTATGTGTCATCGTGACTTGAAAATGAAAAACATGCATCTGATTGAATTTCTCATGCTTGGTAGAGAGTGATTATATAGACCTATTTTGACTGAATGTTAGTTGGAGAGGCCGAAGGATCACAACAAAAGATGGAGTCCTACATATTGTCAATAAAAATGTCAAGCGAAGAAAATTTTTTTTTTTCTTAAAGCGTCCGGTATCCGGAACCAACCTGGTCCACTAATCCGAATTCGGTTCGGGTCGTCTTGCATACTCGGGGGTAATGCCTGGCCAAGATTTTTTCAACGTGGCGCGCTCGAGAGAAGATTCAAACCGGTGGCCTCCTTTAATCTCAAGTCACTCACACTGAAATGCCCACTTGGTTTCAAGTTTCAACAAAAGATACTTGATTGTAACTATTAACTAAATAAAACATTATTTCTCTATTCTTGCGTTCATCTCTTCAATGTGTTCTTTATTTCTATTATTTTCTTTATCTTTTGTGTTTTCGCTTGCACCGATCGATTTGGATGTTGGGTTTGTAATAATGTTTATGAGAATTATGATGTTAACGTTTTGAGATGATGAATTTGCTTCATCGATGTGAATGGGTCTAAATGCACTACATAAATTTATACCGTCACAATACCTACCATAAGTATCATGTTGAAAATCGACTTTGTATATATAATCACATTTCAATATTGTTTTGTTTACTTTGATTAGTTTGACCCAACGCTCATTTATCATTCCAAAACTACCTGCCATTGTCACGATATGCCTAGGTTCAATTTTGAAATATCTTTGCATTGATATTATAATAATAGTTCAATAAGAAATGAGTAACTAATCTTTCATTCTTGGGCTCAAAAAAAGAATTTCATTCGGATATTATATACTCTCACATTTCTATCTATAGTAATTGATTTACAATCTTGGGGTGAGCGGGTGGTGTGCGTGATCGTTAAATAAGGTTTGGTTAGGTTATTCACTTGACTTTGATTTATAATGTTTGTCTTTTTTGTAATGACACATTTTCTCCCACTTTAGTGGTCAAAAGAAGTGTGTTATCAGCAATTTGGTGATGAAAACACACTATACACCATAATTTACAAGGTAAAAAAAACAACTCGGTCTATCAAAGATTTGACCCTTAAAACACACATCACTAGATGGTTGATGAATCGGATAAGATGTACGTGTTGAAATGTAATGATTGAAGAGTAGACCAGAAAAAGTCTATTAGATGACTATACAACAAGATCTTCTAGACAACAATACCGGTTTTTATGTTTCAAAGGAACACACGTTGGAGATGAAATTAAGATTTCTTTTCATAAAATAACAGTGACGGTTGTTATCCCTTAACCATATAGTTTTAAGAATTTTGTTGATGTCTATGTGACATACGTTTTACTCTTAAACAATATCGTATGTCATATGCCTATTTTTTATTATCTTTTTATAAATTCAAATAACTCCGTGCATAGCACGGGTTTTTGACTAGTTTGAATTTATATTGGTTTTGATACAACAACTAAGATTTGCATCTGGACCAATATAAAATTTGTGATTTTTTCTGATTCTCTCTCGTTTTTTTGACGGGTAAATAATAAATATTTTTAATAATTTTCAAAGAAAAAATACAATATATATATAATAGTCGGGTCGTTCAGATAAGAAAATAAAGTAGCGTCTTTACTGGTACCAATTGGTTTTAGTACGACGGTAAGCGCTTGATTTTATCATGGTATCCGAGCCAGAGTTCACTGGATCGACCCTGGTTAGAACATTATTTAAAAAAAAGGTTTGAGAAGGACAAACATGTAGTAACACATGTAGTAACACATATACAAAAATGTAGTAACTATCCTTCTCAATCATTTTAGATTAAAACCTGTCCTTATCGACTCTGACCCCTTAAAAAAAATTGTGCATGGACTCTGACCCCTTAAAAAAATTTGTGCAAGTGTTGGGAGAGATTGCCCACACTTGATGGGGGTGTTGGAAGAAATTGCACACGCTCTAGACTGGAAAATTGTGCAAGTGTTGGGCCAGATTGTCCACACTTGAGGGGGTGTTCAAGAAATTCTCACTCTTGAATGCCTAAAGAAAGATAGTAGCACATTTATTAACACCAATTGATTGTAGTACAAACGCTTGATCCTAACATGGTATCGGAGCCATGTTATGAGATCAAACCCTGGCTGTAACATTATTTAAAAGAAAAAAAGATTGTGCAAGTGTTGGACTGATTGCCCACACTCTTGAATGAAAAATTTGCAAGTGTTGGACGGATTGCTGAGGAGGGTGTTGGGACAGATTGCCACACTATTAATGTATAAGGAAATAAAGTGTGTTGGACAGATTGCCCACACTCTTGAATGAAAAATTTGCAAGTGTTGGACGGATTGTCAACACTTGGGGGGATGTTGGGACGATTGCCCACACACTTAATGTATAAGGAAATAAAGTAGCGCATTTATTGTACCAATTGGTTTTAATACAACGGTAAGCAGCTAAAATTTGCAAGTGTTAGACGGATTGCTAACACTTGGGGGGGGTGTTGGGACGATTGTCACACTCTTAATGTATATAAGGAAATAAAAGTGTGTTTGACAGATTGCCCACACTCTTGAATGAAAATTTTGCAAGTGTTGGACGAATTGCCAACACTTGAGGGGGGTGTTGGGACAGATTACCCACACTCTTAATATATAAGGAAATAAAGTAGCGCATTTACTGTACCAATTGGTTTTAGTACCACGATAAGCGCTTGATCTTAACAGTATTCCATCGGATTCTAAAGCTAATACCCAAAACCCTTCCCGAGCTAAGTCGGTCAGGATATAACCCGAATGATACGGGTCGGGAAGCAATTCGGGTCAGTAACGGGTTGGGATTCAGGGCGGGCGGGAAATGGGGGTATTATAATGTATCTCATGCAATTTTCTCTCCTCCCACATCTGCATAGTAATATTATAATGTATTTTTCTTGGCAGAGTAGAATTTGTGTTTATAATATTATAATGTATTTTTTATGGTATAGTAGAATTTGTGTTTAAGGCTATTGTGTAGATGAATGTTTATAGGAATTTAATCGTAATATCAACTAGGATAATATTGATACTTTAGAGGTAAATTGACATTAACAAAGTATTTTATCATCGTGATAATGCACTGAATGACTAGGAGTAGTTGAAGTTAAGGGGATTGGGTGGTGGCCGTGGGGTTTGAGATGGGTGTAACAAAATTTCATAATATGGTGAGATTTTTTTTTTTTCCGGAAATACAAAAGCTTTTATTAAACACCGAACTAACGCGCAGTAAACACAAATACAAAGCCGGAACAAACCGGTCTAACAAACAACAAAATAAACTTCAAACAACAACTACATTATGTCAAAGCATAGAACTCATAGGATAAGATTCGACGACTAAATTCGAGGCAACAACAAACAGCACAAACTAAAGATTAAAAAAAAATTACTGAGTTTGTCAATTGCAGCCTTGGTGTTTAATGTGTTCTTCATTAATTGATATGAAGAGACTGGAAGAAGAACTTGTCCATTTCATGTCAAGTATTTAAAAATACTGTAAACAAACAGTATTTACATACCCTACAAAAAAACAAAAAAGAATAAAATAGTTATTTGCATCGGGGACATACATTTATATACACTACTACGGTCAAATTAAACAAAGTACTGTATACGTGTCAGTAAGGTATGCGATTTAAGTGATGCTTATAATAGGGGCAGAGAGTAGTGATACATGCACTATTTCTTTCATCACAACATCTTACACAATACAATTAACACTGAGTACCAACTCCACCCTTAATCCCCACCGTATGAAACAAAGGAGCCCGAAAGAAAGACAACCCCTCCTGAAAAGTGAACAACACAGTCCGAAGTAGCACCGGCGAAAAGTAATGGCATCAACCACCAAGCACCGGACAAAAAGACGCGGGAAAGATGGAGGCATGAGACACCATCAGGCTTTAAACGCCGGGGAAGAGGCACTACCCGAAGTAGAGATCGAGTCATCGCCAGAAATTCAACGAACGTCGACCAAATCAACCATCGACTGGACATAAAGTCACAAATCCATGGAACTCCAGGCAGGAGACAAAATGGCGACCACCGATCCACATCCCACAACCACAATCAAGGCGGGGAAGGCGACTAGGCACCATCAAATTATATTTATGACTGAGCGTCATTATAAATTTACGAAAAATCTTTATGACCGTAAATAAAATATTTATAAAAAAAGGTTTTAAATTATGCGACGTGAAACATAGTAAATTTTTTTAAATACCAGAGATTCTCTAAAGTGTTTTGCTGCTGAGCTCTTTGATGAGGCATTTCCACCTCAATTTTTACTTGTTTATAATCTTTGTTTTATAACAATTTTTTTTTTTTTTTATTTTTTGAAGAATTTTATAAACATATTTCAATCGGTTTTATGGTGGTTCAGGATCACCATATCACACTTGATCAATCAATGAAAATTCTTATAAGATAAAAATATAAAAACATAACATTTATATTTTACACGATGCTTGTCTTGTACGTTTTATATTTATTTTTTGATCATCAAAGTTATATTTGATCCAAAGAACATAATAAAATTTCAGTATTTCAATATACAGAAAAAGACATAATACAACTAAACATTTTCATGTTTTTCTTGCATCTTCATTTCCTAAGCAAAAATATGCTGAATTCAGGCCCTCCATTACTATCCGGATTCAACATATAAAACGCTTCCGAGTCACAGCTACCCACAACTCGTTCAAACTTAGCTCTCATGTACACCAACTCACTTCCTGCACCACCACCACCACCACCTTTCCCTCCACCATCCTCCGCCGCAGCTGCTACCGGAATCACCCCAGCCCCAACCGACACCCTCCTAATCGTGTTCAGCACATGGCTGTCAGACTCCGTACACGCGCGTGACCTCGCATACCCACTTTTCTTACCTTTGCAATATATCGTCCACTTTTGCACACAAACCAGCTTCGTCGTGGACGGCGATGAATCACTCTTCCTACACTCCAACACAATCCTACCGGTCCCTGTAGATATATCCTCCACTAAAGCAGCCGTAGAGATTTCCAATTCGAGCAGTAAAATCGGCTTAATAATATTCCTGTTTGTATTAATATTATCACTATGTACTGCAAAGCTGACGTGGCCTCTCCGTTGACCGAACAGCGTGCCGGACACAATCCGACCCGACGACGACGATTGCATTGTTGTTGACCCATGGCCGGTAGGTGTGAAAATTAGGGATTTGATTTTGATGATGGTGAGGAATCTGTGAACGAGTGTGGAGATCATCATGCGGTGGCCACGTGTGTGTGGCGGCTTCCATTCGGCTAGTGAACGTGATGGTGGTAGACTCTTACAAGATGATCCTTCGAAATCGTCTCGAGAAGCAGTTGATCTTGATCTTGTGAAAGGAGGAGAAAGAAGAAGTTTGGTGCTTTTTTCACTACCCCTGCTGTTTCTTGAGAAAGGGGTAATCTTTTGTTCATCTTTCATCATTTAAATTTGTGTCACGTAGAGATCAAAAGTAAATACAATTAACAACATAACACTTATTTAGTATAAAAAAATAAAGACACTAAAGAAGCTATTTTATGCAGGTGGGCGATGTGCATGTATATATAGGGAGCAAGTTCTATACATACTATCTCCGTTCTAAAATGTAAGTTCATTTAAGGTTTTTTACAGATTAAAAAAGTTGGTTAAATTAATTAATTTTAAATTAATTTTGATGAAAATGACTAAAATGACATTTCATTGTTATTAATATAAAACTAGTGAAAAGTGAATGGATAAATAATAAATAAAAGATAAAAAAAAATATAATAAATATTTTATTGGTTAATTAAATGAACTTATATTATTAGACAAAACTAAAAAACTCTAAAAAACTTAATGATCTTATATTTTGGGACGGAAGTTGGTCTCATTCTGTGGTGACTCTTTAACAACAATTCGTTTTGTTATGCAAAAGTATAATAACATTGAAAACATGGATATTATGAGATTAAATTATTATTGAGTCTTCGTTCGGGGGAAGATTCTTTAACGATATTAAAAAATACATTGTTATGAGCAAACTGTATAATAATTAACATTATAAACACGCACATTAAAAATAAAAATGAAAAGTTTCTGCAAAAGAGACACTTCAGAACAAGATTTCTTACATTTAAATTTTGAGAAGTTAATCAAAGCCGGCTAAATCACGTGGCAGACTGGCAGTTATAAGCTTAGCACAACATATAGTATATATATATATATATGATATAGTTACATTATTGTTGGTGTTAAATGTTAATCTTATATTATTGCATGTCAAATATTATAATTCGGTTGATGTGCAATAGTTGACATTATACACACTAAACATTTTATTCTATGGACACTCATAGCTGTCTTATAACTCATCAATTTATATAATAAAATATTAGGTGTATATATATACGTGTCAATCTATTGACACTTCTAAAAAATAAAATTAAATAATAGGAGTGGGACCATGAGAATCATGGGAAGTAAAACAGGGGCACTTTTTGTCTTGTGGTAGATGTTACTGATAACCTGCACAAAATCAAAAGTCAGCCTTTGACTAATTAGCTCTAGTCCTCGATAATTTTGATACAGTGTTAGATAACTGTCACGTATATTAAAAAATAAAATAGTTTTATGTTTATTTTAATAAAAAATCACTGTATTAATTTTTCTCATTCCTCTCATACTTTGCCGATCCGATAGTTGTGCATTTCATACTAATTATTTAATATTTATTTTGATGATGTGTGATTGATCTCTTCTTTCTCACATCTTGTTTATGTACACAAACTTGTTAAAGAAGGAAGGATCCTTTAATTAGATGGAAAATGGTACTTGGGTGGGGATTCTATGGTAGGGAACAATTGGGTTGACAATGAGCAGGTTAAGTGGTTTTATACCTAACTTATTCCTGGGAGATACTTGTGTAGTGTCTCCACGCGTGTGGAGACATCACAACCATAAAATTTCATTCTGTATTTAAACTGTGTGGTTCTGATCGTTTCACTCATCATTTCACCCTCAAAATTCTTTCTTCACACATGTATTTCTCATTATTGCTTATGTCCCATTCTGACATGAAAGAAATCTGAAGGTTTTTTTTATATTGGAATAATGAAATAAAACCATACATCATTTTCATTTTAATACATAATATTCCTAAAAATACATGAGGGACAAGTGCCCCAACTGAATAGACATTGCATCTGCCACAACTTAGAGCAACCCTAATGAGAGGGTTGCAGCCAAGATCTATTGAAAAAGTGTTAGAATAGAAAATCAAATATGTTAAGAAGCAAAATAATGGTGCCCAAATGGATAGACTTTTTTAGATATTCTCTATGTCACTCCCTTTGTAGCCAATGCCAGAGACAATATTCTCTGAGAAATATTATCATCACTCCATATTTTTGGTCCGAGTGAATAGCAGATTTAATCCCTCATCTTTCGCAAAAAGTAGGGACTTAGCCCTCATCTTTGATTTTGGCTTGACCGGTCCATTATCGCTTATATTTTATATCTTTTGCAAATTCAGTCCAATTAACAGCGGTCACTAAAACATGGACGGACTGGTTGTGCGTGTCTTACAAGCGCAATTAGCATTCAAAAAATTATTATTTTAATCAAATTTCTAAAAACAAAAACATAAAAATAAAAAATAAAAAACAAATAAATTTTCTTCCCCCTTTTCAGCATTCTTCCCCGTCGCTTCCTGCCTTCATCGTTCATCGCCTTCATCGCTTTAATGGATGGTAGCTCGAATTTATATCATCTTCTTTAAACCATTCCTCTAATCTATATTGTGATTTACCAAATCGTTTTCCCCAATTTAAGTGTAAGAACCCTAATTTTTCCAATTTCGGCCTTTCTCCCCAATTTGCTGGATAACGGAATGGCGCTTCGATTTCGTGGATCTACCATGCCCGTATATGGTGACCTCTGCAACCTTTTCATCTATAATTCGAGATACTTAGTGAAGGTTCATCTTGTAAAATCCCACATCGGTAAAATAAGATAATGATCACCCCCATATAAGTGTGAGACATAAAGGTCTTGTCAACTCGGGTTAGCCCTTTTAGATCAAGCGAGGACGGCGGTCTAAGCAGTTGACCGGACATTTATGACTCATCTAGCGCTACCAGGCCCGGGGTCTGGGGGCGTTACAGAATGGTATCAGAGAGCCGACTATCAGACGGAACTATGCGCTGCACCGTACAAGAAGACGGTGTAAGGATGACCTCTAGTTACCTCTGGTAGGGACGATCCGGGACAAGTCTTGGCCGTCCTGGCGAAGACGCCAGTCCCTTATAAGGGGGGGAGAATGTAAAGTCCCACATCGGTAAAATAAGATAATGATCACCCCCATATAAGTGTGAGACATAAAGGTCTTGTCAACTCGGGTTAGCCCTTTTAGACCAAGCGAGGACGGCGGTCTAAGCAGTTGACCGGACATTTATGACTCATCTAGCGCTACCAGGCCCGGGGTCTGGGGGCGTTACACATCTTGTCCAAAATTTTGGTTACCTAGTGAATTTGCAAAATTTTCGTTCGTAGGGTTGCGTAAGGTAGTGAATTTGCAGAATTTGCAGAAATTTTCGTTCAATAGCTCTTACTTGCAACTTATCGCATTCTGAAGATTATATGTGTTCAATGGCGTCTTCTTCTAGCTCGCAGGCCACTGGGGAGCATTCAATTTACGGATTGGTGTATGGAAGTTGATGTTCCTGCTCCGTCGGTGATTGTTCTTATTGAAGGTGTTAGGGATTTGGTTATCTCTGGTTCGGATTCTGAGCGTATAGCTGAAGCACGCCAAGTGTTTGAAGGTTTGCAGCAGAGCATTAAAGAAGGGGATACTCATGTACACAAGTTGCTCGACGAAATTACTCCTCCCGTTTTGAAGAATGTTGTGGTCCACGATGTTGATCGTTGCTTGATTGGGTATATATTTCGGTGCAGGATTTCCAGGTACCGAGGCGCTCCAGAAGTTACTTAGGCGTTGGAAAACTCCATGTAAGTACTTTCACCACTAGTCGGGCTGGTAAGTCTTTGAATTTGAAAATGTTGATGATGCAGAAAAGGTGCTAGAGGGAGACACCTATTTTGCGTGTAGGAAGATCTTAGCCTTGAAGAAGATGCCCAAGTTGTTCGACGTTGACAATGATGTTCTAAGTAAGATGCCTCTTTGGATTAAATTGCCAAGTCTGCCTAGTGGATTATGGAATTGTTGTTCGACATTGTACTAAATGCAAACGTTTAGGACATAGCCCAGCTGAATGGAGTAATTGTTGTTCCCTTAGGTGTTTTTTTTTTTTAAAGATTCAAGCTGGTGTTGTTAAGGGAAGACATGTGTACTTGCTAGTAGCTCTTTTGGATTAAGTTATGGTGTGGTGTTGTTGTTGTTGTTGTTGTTGTTATTGTTAAAAGATTCAAGTTGTTGTTGTTAAGAGAAGACTTGTGTAATTGGCATTAGCTCATTTGAATCGAGTTATGGTGTGTTGTTAGAATTAGATGACCTTATGGTGTGTTGTTAAAATCTTTTTATGTTGTAATAGAATGTTGCTTTGGTGACTTTTAATATCATATTAATCAACTTGGTATATGACCGTAAAATACAACATTTTGCACCTTCAAATGTATTAAAACCCTGTAGATTCCGACAACTATAGAATACAAGTAGGAATAGGCACACTAGACCTCCGTATTATATCAAACATGATGAATTTCAAAGACATGGTTGTGCTATTTAGATCGTTTTTGTGTAAGAGGAAACGATGCTCGTTGAGGAGTGGCTACTTGTAAAGACGCATCAACCCTTTGATCTTGTGAGGGATTGGAATTTGCCTCCATGGCAGCAGCAGTTGAAAGAATTCCATAACCAAAATGCATCCAGAATAACATCTGACATAACCAATACAAATCCATCTGTATCCTTCCTATAATACCTCATAAACCCACCAATCCACAAGATTCACAAAGCCTATCTAAATAGAGCAAACTCAAGTCTTCAACTTCAACATGGTCAAATATGACAACACTCCCCCTTGGTACATAGCTTCCAGCCTATGGATGAACTTTCCACCAACACGGAACTTTATACTTATTTTGTTGCTTCCTTCACCTGTGCATGCATGAAGAAATTTATTTATTTTTTGTTGAAAAACTAATTCACTTATGCTTGTTGTATGAGAAAAAAAACTACAGTACTAGTGATATGCACAAAGTTCATAATTCAATGACAAATTAAGCACAAAACAGCAGCAAATTAAAATACAACAATTGAAGAGTAGCAAATTAAGCACAAACAACATCAGCAGATTACTCAATGATTTTTTTGGTTATCATGCAGGTTATACTAGTTTTCCCTAAAAAGGAACTTCTCCTTCTTTTCAAGCTTCTTTATTGACTGTATATATATATATATATATATATATATATATATATATATATATATATATATATATATATATATATGAAGATACCTGTTGTTTTAAAAAAACATTTTAAAATAAATACAAACCACTCACCTACTCCAAAGTAAAAAACTGAAAAATTCCCAAAAACTTCACAATATACACAGAAAAACTCACAATACACAGATACTAAATCATAAGCCTAAAGCTAACAAAAGGAAATTAAACCCCAACTTGACTTTCAACCAAAAAATCTAGACTTTAAACGAGAAAAATCAAGAATTTAATCGAAATCTCTTGCAGAGCTCATCATATACGGGCATGGTAGATCCACGAAATCGAAGCGCCATTCCGTTATCCAGCAAATTGGGGAGAAAGGTCGAAATTGGAAAAATTAGGGTTCTTACACTTAAATTGGGAAAAACGATTTGGTAAATTGCAATATATATAGATTAGAGGAATGGTTTAAAGAAGATGATATTGGGATAAATTCGAGCTACCAAGCCTACCATCCATTAAGACGATGAAGACTGAGAACGATGAAGGTTGGAAGCGACGGGGAAGAAATTTATTTGTTTTTTTATGTTTTTGTTTTTAGGAAATTGATAAAAATAATAATATGCTTGAATGCTAACTGCGCTTGTAATACACGCACAACCATTCCGTCCGTTTTTTGTTGACCGTCTGTTAATTGGACTGAATTTGCAAAAGATATAAAAGATAAGGGACCGATCAAGCCAAAATCAAAGATGATGGTTAAGTCCCTACTTTTTGCGAAAGATAATGGACTAAATCTGCTATTCACTTTTTTTGGTCCACAGTTCATGTACTGTTTTTTTTTATTATTCTTTTGTTTATCATTCTTCAATAGGAGGACGTGGGACCATAAATAATAAAATAATTCTAAAATATGACATGGAAGATGAGAATCACATTTTATCACTACACCATCTTGTTATATACATTTTATTCCAATATTCAACCATAAAAATGGACCACTTAAAACAAGCCATCTGTCAATAAGTATCAGCATAGACAACCTCTCTTCACCTTATTATTACGGTTGCTCTTAGTGTTGTGGCATCTTGGTCACAACCAATAGAATCAACTTTCAGACCGTATGGTATCATAGTAATAGATGATACCCGTAACCAATAGAATACTTTTACCCACAGCTTGATGTTGTTTATCCATTAAAACAACATTTATGCTGCAATCACTTAATGTTGTAGATAATATTGGCTATCCCCTCATTCCAGCCTTGAGAGCAGGGAGAGGGAGGGGGGGTGGGGTAATTGAAGCAAACTTGTAAGCTAATAATAGATTCGATACCCAGGGCCGGCTCCCTCGTGTGAGGTTTATCCGAGAGAAAGCTCGTCTTAATCCCATTTAAGAAACGGTGCGGGATCGGCCTAACGATACATGTTTCGTTAAAAGAAAAAAAAAATCCGTGTATATTCAACCCGATCCAACCTAATATAATATGTTATTTTTTTTATAAAGGCTCAATTTTTTTTTACTCCAATCGATAAAGGTCCCAATAAAAAGATTTATTTGGCTAGAAAAAAAAAATAGACATACAAACAAGTTTTATTAATTTTTTGTTTGGAAAACTATAGAAATTAAAAAGACTCCTTTGTGTTGAAAAATTTTGATGAATAAGAATTTGACAGACTCAGGAAAAACTTCAAGACACGAAAGAACGTTATCTTTAAAGAGATGTTTCGTCCCACGCAGATTGTCACTTAGGGATTCAAACGAAAATTTCTCTCAGGATACAATGG
This sequence comes from Gentiana straminea, assembly GCA_036785695.1. Classification (NCBI taxonomy): domain Eukaryota; kingdom Viridiplantae; phylum Streptophyta; class Magnoliopsida; order Gentianales; family Gentianaceae; genus Gentiana; species Gentiana straminea. The sequence continues at coordinate 6,148,317 of JAVUPR010000223.1, forward strand.
AGGTGTTTGATTCAAACAGTGACTTGTTTGAATCAAACCCCGAGGACACTCAATATTTGTTCTGATGATGTTGTAAACTATCTGAATTTTGACTGCATACTTGTGCCTTTTATAGGCTGAATGTACCCCATAAACGAATGGATGCACTCTTTGCACGAAAGGGTAAAATCATGTCAGTTCGGCCTAAAACATGCAACTCTTGAATTTTCTGAGTTGCATTCATTCGTAGGTTCATGAATCTTCATGAATCTCTTCACGAACTGATGCATGGATTCGGAAAAAATGCATAAATCTCGTTCATGAGCTGATGCATGTATCCGTTTAGGTTTCGGGGGCGTTGGCGCTGGCCCCTCGACCCACTGTGACCCGACCTTGCGATAACATTAATTCGTACGGCAACTCGTATGCAAATTAACGATAATCAAAATATTTATTTATGAAAAAATATCTAAGGGCCTATTTGGTAAGTAAATTAAGTACTTATTCTTAAAAAACTAAGTGACGGTTAGAATTAGAGATATTTGATAATATTTTTAACAAATCTTAATTATTTAAGTGGCACTTAATTTCACTTGGAAAAATGACTAAAGTTTTCAGCCATCAAACTACCGCTTATCGCTGAAAATGGGTGATACAATAGTGTCGAGCAAATATTTTTTTTTTCCCTTTGTTATTTAGCTTTACCTGTTTGTTCTTTATTATTATTATTACTATTACTATTATTATTATTCTCAGTATATCATCTCAAAACACTTTTGATTTTGTGTCTAGCTATACAAAACTAATTACATGCCCAAAGAATTTATATTTATTATTTCTTATGTTTTTTTTTTTGTGTGAAACATTACTGTAAAATGGATGATACATTTTTGTTTTAAAGTTATCAAATATTAATTGAAATACACTATAAGTGTGTGTACACTTATATATATTTGTACTTATATACCTATATTTATAGGTATATATATACACAAACACACGTATATGCACATACATAAAACAGTGAAAATAATGTAATCTATGATTTCAGATTTATAGTGTTACAAAAACGATCAAACTTAAATCATTCGATTCTTAACTTTCGCATTTCGATTTCGATTTCGTACTTCGACTCGATTTCGACTTCGTATTTAACAAACGCCCCCTAACATTTTGTAGATATGTTTTGAGGCTATAAATAAATTGAATTTTATATTTACGGATGTTAAAAATGCGATAAGTATGTTCTGAAAAAAAAAAAAACTTCAACTAAAAGGCATAATTCGGAGACTTGATAATAAACCCAAAATATACCAGGACCAGCCCTGTCGATACCTATGAGCTAGAGAATTCCCCTGATGTGATGAGCTAGAGAATTGACAAGTACTAGTTAAAGCTGAAGAAAGAAGCTCAATATTATGGTGAAAGGATGTTTTTAGAGAGACAAAGATCAAACAACCTTATGTAAATGGAAATATACATTTACTGTTGTACGTAATCACTTGAGTAATTTTCCAAGCTAGGGTGTGGCAAATCCCAAATATAGTAGGACCAAGATATGGCACTCAGTAATTTATTTATATTGGTAATATTAGTACATATTTAAGTAGGAAATTAAAGGTCATGGCATGCCAGAGAAAACATGCCATTTTCACCATTCATAATGATGTAAAAACGTAGACATGTCGTAATTAATTAAGGTGTACAAGTATGTTACTTTATTATATATACTAATACTAATTAATTGCCAAGACCATCATCACATTTACCGTTATTACAGAAACAATAATCTGGACAAGTGAGCTCGACGTCGTCGAGGCAACCGATTTCATCGCAAAATTGATAAGTGGGTTTACAAACGGCCGAAACACAGTCACATCCGACCGGACAATCAGAGATATGTGCACACGCTTTATTTAAACATAATGTATCTTCATCATCCATTAACTTTCGAATTGTCGACCGGCCGGCTACGGGCAACAATTGTCTTTCATTTCTTTTAGAGGTGGCTGGACCTTTGCTCATCATCATATCAGCAGCTTCAACTACAAAACCTAAATTTTTGTAACCGAGTGAGATGAATATGGATACTGAAGTAAAGGAAAGATATATTCCATCTCTGGGCTCTAAGCAAATCAAGCTAGCTCAAGATCAAGTTGAATCAAAACTCGATTCGTCTTCATTATTAAAGTACCAATTCATTATATATATATATATATATATATATATATATATATATATATATATATATATATATATATATATATATATATATATATATATATATATATATATATATATATATGTTCATTATCTTGTTATTCATCAAATGCTTTATATTAAAAATATTCTTCACACATCAATCAAATAATTGTGAAGCATTTACAATTTCTTTCACATATAATTAAACAACCCGGGATGCCGGCATGGCGCCCTTTTTTTCTTATAAATTGTGTGAGAATTTAAAACACATGTACGTATATTGTTATATAAAAAAAACGAGATATGAGGAAGATGAATTTTATTATATTCGGGGTGGTCGAAATCCAAATACTGAATCACCATGTCATCAATTCAAGAGAAATTTATTGGTAGTTTTTTTTTCTAGAAATAAGGGCCCAATTTAAAAACAATAATTCCTATTGGATAGAATACACCAACAAGGATTTGGTCAATGACCAACCTAAAATTTATGTTCATATATAATTAAGTTTCATGTTATATTAAACTTGATACATTCGAGTTCAGATTTTAAACGTTTTAGAAATCTTAGTTTAAACGTGAGCTGGAAATACCGAAACTCTAACTTGGAAAAATTTCATTCAAAAAAAAAAACTTGGAAATTTTTTAATATGCTCGATTCGTTGTGAATCGTTTACATAAAATTAAAGAAGACACGAGATTTGTATAATATACTATTAGAGATCAAATCACAGAAGATAAAAATAGATCAAATCACAAAAGATACGAATGAAGTCAAAAAATAAAATATGTATTATATGGATAAATTTTTGAAATATTATTGTTTATCTTTAATTATCTTATTATTCAAATAATTAGTTTAGATTTATCTTAAAATAGGATTTTTCTCCTATATAATGGAGATGCATTGTATTGTTTGATCAATCCAATATAAACAATTTCAGAGTCTTCCGTCTGTGTATTCTGATTTTTTTTATGGTATCGGAGTCAGGGGTAGGGGTTCGAGTGCCTTAACATTGATGAACCCTCGCCCGATCCCTCTTCCGCTTGCAATTTTTTTTTCATCATCACCAAGCTTTTCTGCAAATAGTTGTCGTCCAAAATAGTCCTAAAAAAATAAAAATAAAAACTAGTTTGCAGCGTCCAATATTGCATTCATTTTTCATGTTTGTTCATTTTTCTTTCAACCTAGAAGGTCCGAATCAAAGAGAACAGACCTTCCGTCCATTATTGCATGGTTTAAAAAAAATATTGGTCGAGGTGCATCATTTATTTTTTTTAGTCCAGATTTTTAGGTGTTATTCATTATTAATTCATAAATAATTTTACGTATAACATCAATATTCTTCTTTTGGCATTCATTGCATATCGATTTATTTTTGTATTTGAGAAAAAAAAAAAATCCCTTTATCAGACCGTGCAGAGATCAGAGAACATGTTTGTCATCATCAAAGAAGACTTCAAAGAATTTTAGACAACAAAAAAAAAACCACAAGGCGAAGCCGAATGCCAAGAGCCAAAAGAGCCAAGAGCTTAGAGTTGTGGGAGTCAAAAGGTGCATCATATTCTTTGTTGACAGGCAAACGTTGCCTCCAACCCCGACAACGTTTGAGGGATGATATTAGAGATCAAATCACAGAAGATAAGAATAGATCAAATCACAAAAGATATGAATGGAGTCAAAAAAGATAAAAGATGTATTATACGGATAAATTTTAGAAATATTATTGTTTATCTTTAATTATCATAGTATTCAAATAATTAGTTTAGATTTATCTTAAAATAGGATTTTTCTCCTATATAATGGAGATGCATTGTATTGTTTGATCAATTCAATAAAAATAATTTCAGAGCCTTCCGCCTGTTTATTCTGATATTCTTTATATACTCTCTATATATATCCTTGAGTCTAGACGCAAGGAGATACCTGTAAAGATGAGCATACATATCAGGTAGAATGAAAAGTTAGCCATAACTTTTGAGTGAAATCAAAATTTGAGGGATGTTTAAAACTTAAAACTAGTAATGAGTTCAATAAATGGGTTTGAATTTATAAGTCCCAACTTCTTCCATACCTGCAAATCTACAAAACTTTTACTTGGTCAACAAAAAAGACTTGGTCAGCTGACCTAGAGAAGACGCCAAGTCACTAAAATGAAACATCTAGACGTACAACGTCTAGAGCGATAAACGATAAAACGATAATCAAGAGCTAATTAAAGGTCTTAATTAGACAATTTCATTTATGAAAATGAGAATTCAAGATTATATCATATCCTAAAAGGACCTAAACTTCTAGGGAACTAAAGGTATTTATAGACTTAAAAGCTCATTTAATGAAAACATACCCCTAAAAAGACGACATTACTATCTATTAATTTAAAACGTAAATAAAAAGGCTAATAACTACTACGATGTGCTTTGCACCATATATGGCTGTCGATTATGGCCCATGGCATAGCTCACTGATTAAAAAAAAGAGCATATGAACTTGATACCTTCCGGTAGTGACATATTCAAGAATTTATTTTAGGGGGTTATCGAAGTCTAAAAATATATTTTTTATCCATAAAATGGTTTCAATGGGATCACGACAGTGTCTAAAACTGCATTATTAATGATAAAACGGCATTTATTAACAAATAAACTATATCATATTAATATTAAAACACAATCCGAATTTCAGTTGGCTCACGTAACCTCATCCCTTATAGCGTAGATTCACCCTTGTTCCCAGCAAGTTTATCAACTTCTCTCAACAATAAAAATGTAAATACATCTTCTACAACATTTGTAGTACATTTGATTTACCTTATCCACGAATACGTAGAGGGTGGGAAAGCAGTAAAATTCTTGATCCGGATCAGTAACAAAAACTCATTCACAAATACTATCATTATTCTTATTCATCCTATTTTTTGTTATGTTATTGATATTAATTAATTGAATATATTTCTTATCATTTGAGTTGATTTTTTCCAGTCAAATTGGACGGTTCTTGTTATCCTGTTTGAAGAAAATAGTAGAAACCGACTTGGAGGAACATTATTTTGGGGATTATCAATTTGAAAAAATTCTCCAAGAATATAAAATCCCCGGGGCGTGAAGTGTTAACTTAACTTTGTGTCTTTAAATCATCATCATCAATGATGTCATCCTGAAATGGAGTATATCAATCGGGAGATACTTGTGTGGTGTTTCTACACGGTGTGTAGATACCCTGTCGCACCGTACAAACCACACAGTTTTATTTTTTATTTAAATTATGTGGTTCTGATCGTTTCACCCGTCACTCCACCTCAAATTCTCTCACCACACAAGTATTTTCCATATTAATCACTGCATTCACATCCTTTAAGAAAAAAAATATTCACATCAGAATATTTTAAAGGATTCTATTTTACATGATCAAAGATCATATTAATTCATTTTATTTTACTGCACCACTATACATGGTTAACTTATTAGAAACTCTATTATAATATATAATCACTAAAATATATTCCATCCGTTCCAAAACTCTATTATAATATATACTCCCTCCGTTTCGAATTATATGAGGCAGTTGCCAAAATTACACATATTAAGAAAAGTGAATTAATGCATTGATTTTAAAATAAAATGACTTAAAAGTCCTTGAATATAATTAATGTAGTATTCTTTTTTATCTATCATATTGCAATAAATAAGGGTAAAGCAAGAAAAAATATCATTAATGTTGCATTGGAAATGTAACTGCCTCAGATAATATGGAACAAATTATTTTGATAACTGCCTCAGATAAATTGGAACGGAGGGAGTAATCACTAAAATATATTTCATTCGTTCCAAAATAACTGAGGCAGTTGCCAAAAACACGTTTATTAATGATGTGATTTAATGCTATGATTTTAAGGATGCAATCCTAAAAATCCTTATGATATAATTAATACAGTATTCTTTTTAACTTCTAGTAATCTAATATTAAATAAGGATAAAGTAGAAAAATTAGCAATAAATGTTGTTTTGGAAAATGTTCTACCTCAGTTATTTTGTAACAAATTTTTTTGACAACTGACTCGGTTATTTTGGAATGGATGGAGTATATATTGAAGTAATAATACGAGAACAACCGATGTATCACACTGGTGACACAACGATAATCTATACCGTTGATTATGATAAGTTTACATCATAACCACTTTGGTATTTATTATAATCAACGGTGCAGATAACCACTGATTGTAACACAATGATTGTGTCCGTATCTTTACTTTTTTTTCCGCAACGAAAGACATATTATTAATATTAACACCAGACTAACGCTTGAAATTCCAGCTAAACAGAAGACTAAACAACACTCTAGACACCGCCAGGACTCTACCTCGGATTACCATTAGGACTCCACCCCAGAACACCGCTAGGACTAAAAACGGGACAATCCGACTAAAAATAAAATCTAAAGAGGAAAAAGACATAAGAAAAGGGTAACCCTTACTTCCAAAACCTGGCCTTGGGAAACAAAGAACATAGCCAAGAGCTATCAATACCGGACACAAAGAGACCAACAAACCAATAAACTGATATCATTGCTCTCTTTTTTTCTAAGTAAAATTTATATAATTTCATACTCATAATAAAAGGAACATATTCTCTTCCTGCCTGACACACACATATACAGCAGTAAATTTTCTATTATTGAGACTCATAATCAATTAATAGAAAATCCATATTATGGAATATATAAGTCAATATCTGTGAAGTAGATACATTTTCTTTGTCAATATTTGTGTCCACTGACAAACAATTGTGAAAAAACTTTTTAATACCAAATACTTGGATCTATAAATGTAATAATCCTTTTTTCACGATAGAAAATTAATCTTACTCTAACACTACATTTTATTTTCAATTCTACCCTCTAGTTTTTGTTTGTTTCTCGCTTGTTTATAGATTCTGCCTTGATGGTAGGTTAAATGCTGAATTACAGTCAGAAGGATAATATGTATATCTTTCGTCTTTCTAACATAGATTGAGTTAAGAAAACGCGTAACATTTAACTCAAATTGGTTCATAGTAATTATCTTATTCTGCTACATTTCAGTCAATACAGTGTTTTGCGTGGGTTGGAGAAAATAGCTTTTAAAGGGCTTTATTGAAAATGGTGAGAGATCTACGACGCGGTAGGGTTAGGTAGAAGAATGTGGGGAGGTTGAGGCCAACCACAATGACCATCCTACATTACATTGTCATTTTGCCTAAAATTTGAAGAAAAATCCTACATGCACAACAACTATAATCTTATTCCTAATTAATTCTACTATGATTTTCAAAAGCACATTCAACACATCACACCGAAATATACATATTATCCATTTTAAGAGAAAAAGAAAAGCATATGTAAAAGGGTTAGAGAGAAGAAAAATCATAATACTTATTTATGCAATAAGTGGGAGAGAGAAGAGTGGACAATGAGGTGGCCGGGCAGAGTCCCAACCAAAACCACATTCAAATGCTTGAGGTCAGTATTTATAGAGTCATTGTAGGTTCAATTTTCCCACTACAACAAAAGTTGGTTTATTAGCCTGGGGGGACGACATTTTGTCGTCCCTTTAAAGCGCCTTGTCGTCCCAATAAATGTTTAAAGGGACGACATATCGTCCCTTTAAAGGCGTCCCTTCACTTTGTCCCTTTAAACAACAGACATATGTTTTAAGGGACGACAAAATCGTCCCTTTAAAATAATGCTGACGTGGCAAGAAATTTTCTAAGAAAAATCAACGTGCTGACATGGCATTATTTGAAGGGACGACATTGTCGTCCCTATAAACATTATTTATTTAATTTCCAAAAAAAATTCTTATCAGGAAAAAAATTAATTAATTTATTAAAAATGTTTTTTGGGACGACAATGTCGTCCCTTAAAAGATCATATATTTAATTTTCATAATAAAATTTAATACGAACAAAATTTATTTTTTTTTATTAAATGTTTGTTGGGACGACAATGTCGTCCTTAAAACAATATATATTAAAATTTTATAATAAAATTTAATACGGAAAAAATTATTTATTTTATAAAATTGTTTTTTGGGACGACATATGTCGTCCCTTTAAATATTTAATTTTTTTTAAATATTTTTTTTATTTTTGCATGGCCTCCCATGCTATTAAATCAATCCAATCCCGTTTTTTCCAAAATCAATAACATATGTATTTATAAACGGGGGATTCATAAAAAAAAATGCATAAACTAAAAATATTACGTAAAATACAAAGTTGTGTAATGTTTCCAAAAGTAAGAATAGTTTCCTCTACAATGTCTACGCATCATCGTCAAGATCATCTTCAGAATCTTCTTCATCTTCATCGGAAGATGATGAGCTGACCTCTATTTGCATATCCGGTTCCTTAGCCTTAAGATTATTCAGCAACAATTTGAGAAGAGCCCCTTGTTTTTTATTTCTCTTCTCTTGTTTTTTGGTTAACTTCACCAACTCGATCATGAGACTTTCTAAGTTCTTTTATCGCATATTGCATCCTTGGTGGTAAGAAGATGAGGATGTCAAGACCGGGCCGATTGTGATGAATTGGATATGGAGGAAGATTGCGTAGGGCCAAGGCCAATCAAATAATCTCGCCTTGTTCCTAAGGCTCCCCGAAAGATTGCCTCCTCATCTTCAAAAGTCATCGTCGACCCGGTGCAACCATAGTACGCCAATCCTCCGCCTCCTCCTCTAAACACAACATATATCGTTGGCGGTTAAGATAAGGAAAATGTGAACGTATTGAATTGAAATATATACAACGTATATCACTTACATAAGCGACCTCCGCATCACCGTTGAGAAATGAACCGTCGCATTCTTATGTTTGCTCGCCCATACATGGATAGGATCCCGCCCCAAAGGATCTTCACTCGACTCACATTACCCTTGAAAAAAACAAAAATATTAGTTATGAAAATTCAAAAAAATGAAGTCCTAGGGATGTATTTCCTAATACTTACCATTCTTAACTTATCCCATCGAACCACGGCCATAGGCGTTCGTCCTTGGCGGCCTACATATTTACTCCCGGCGCGATTCTTCTTATTCGATCGATTTTTTTCGTAAAAAAAATAGTACTATTGTATTATATATAAGCAAGTAACAAGTAATAATAATCGAATCTACGTAACACATGTAATGGAATAAATGCTTTACCTTAAAAGCTTCAAGTACTAAGGTGGCGGAGAAACACTTCCCATTGTTGCCGTGAAAACACATCCCCGGGTCGGGGACAAGGCCCCGGCAACCCCTTGTTGTTGTGTTTATCTACAAACCTTCCTTAGTCTAGCCTTCCATTTTTCGAATAAAGTACCGGCGCTTGTAAGCACGGCGGGGGCGGTGAATAGGCTCAAGGGGTTGGAACGATGCCTCGAAAACACAAGAAATGAAACGATTGGTTTCTAAATTAATATGTTTGACTCTTAAAATTTGAAAGTGTTAACAATTTGAATAGCTAAGTACCCGAAGTTCTTCCCAAATTAATTGTTTAAGTCGGTCGTCCACCTTTCGCCAGGAAGGGGTGTAACAGGGAACATGGGACCTCATGACTTTCCCTGTCTCAGACTCAAAATCCTTCGCGTATCTTCCCAATGCCTTTTGAACACTGGGAAATCTAGGATCCCATATAAGAGGAATCAAGCCCCCTAACTTTCTCTTGAGGGCTTGGACGGTGATACCTTTTGCAGGTCCACGTTCACCCCGCTTCTTTTTCGGGGATGGAGGTGATGGTATGAATTCCTCATACTCATTATCTGCTATATGATCTGTAGGATCGGTGTCAATGTTAATTCAACGAAATAAGAATAATCATACTAGAAAAAAAATGAAAGTTAATTAATTACCGTCCTCGCATTGGCCCGGTAGCCTAAATGGATGCTCGTGCGGTGGTTGAGAACCACCGCCGATCCCGCGCAAGCCATTCACCTATATGATCAAATATTTGAATATAATAAAAATATTTGATATAAAGAACACATTTATGTTGATGTAGTATAAGTAAAGCACTAGTATTATATAATTTTTAAATTCAAGTATATTTGATTGAACTTACTAAAAGAATATTATATTTATAGCATCATTCATCATCACTTGCATAGTTTGATGGGATCGAGTCGTAAATGTCATCATCTACACGAGTTATTATCATCATCGCAATCCGTTGAAGCATAATCGTTATTGTCATCCTTTTCATTTTGATCGAGATCGTTTTCATCGTTTTCATCGTTTTCATCAACATCCGTTTCTACATCATTTGCACTCATGTAGAACGGTTCCATCGGTGGCAGTTCAACAACAAGTCGGAAATTTCCGTGGGTTGTTTCGTCGATTACCAAATCATCAACAACCACATCACCATTAATATTTGGTGCGTCTACGATATGACGGTGTTGAAAATGCTCAACAACTTTCCAGTCACATCCGTTATACAAATCATCTATGTAGAAAACTTGTTCGCTTGTGAAGCAAGAATGAATGGATCTTGTTCGTACTGTGTGTTTGTAGTGCGTATACTTGTTGTATTCTTATATACACGGACACCCTTCTTAATTTGGACTAGTATCGAACCATGTACATTTGAAAAGAACAACAAGTGTTATCATTTGGATAGCTTACGACATATATGTCTTCTAAGACTCCATACCATGTAGTGCCTTCGGTCCCTTTGACAAGAACCCCATTTGTTTTGAGTTGTGCGTGTGCGATCCCGATTTTGTGCATTGAATCGACACCGTTCATCACACAACTCTGATAGGATTTGACCGTTGAAAAAGATCCGGTGGAAAGGGCTAACAATTGGTCATTCAAGTCTGATGGGTTTTGTTTACTCAATACAATCATCTGCATAATGTACCATACATAAGTATTTATGTAACGCTCATAAAAGTGCACAATAAGTGTATGAAGCTTTATTTTGTACCTTCGAATTAAACCAATCAGTAAATTCTTGACGGTGCACTTTGTCCAGGTTCTGTCTCGTGCAATAACTTGACAGTTTTGTACGATGTTCACTGCTCCATGTGTAGAAGACTAGTTAGCTTTAATGGAATTATAAAAAACAAAAGAATTAAGTTTGGATTGCTCACTTACATGAGGTATTCATCGATCTCATGGCAGTTTTGCAAGACATACCACTGAACCTTCTCTCTCAAAGTAGTATTGAATGTCAAGCATTTCATCGATCCCATTGATCGAAAAGGAGTCTTGAATACTGATATACGGTTCTTGATTGTATCTTCGTTCTCAACCCAGTTCCTTTCGGGCCTATTGAACTTTGTCTCATTTCCCGAAAAATACAACGAGCAAAACATCAAGGTCTCGTTAGCCACGTATGCTCTCGCGATGGATCCTTCCGGCCTTGCCCGATTTCTAATATACCGCTTTAACTTACCTAGAAAACGTTCAATCGGATACATCCATCTCAAATGAACAGTCCACCCCTAATCGCTTCTTCGGCAAGTGCATTATCACATGTATCAAAATATCAAAGAATGCCGGTGGGAATATCGTTTCTAGTTTACACAAGATTTCCAATACCTTCTCTTTTGCATTCTCTAAATCACTAACCCTCAACGTGCGCGCACAAATCAATCGAAAAAATCGCTTAAGTCAATGATAGTATCGAAATTTCCTTTTTCAAGAATTTTCGTACCCCAACCGGTAAAAGTCTCTCGGAGTATGATATGAAAATCATGAGATTTTAGGCCGCTAAATTTGTCTTTACCAAAGTCAAATTCTTTCGAGGTTTTCGCAAAACCATCGGGAAACCGAACATTTGTTAAGAAATCGTAGAATTTGGTCCGATCTATCGGTGCCAACGTGAACAAAGCACGCGGTTTTAAGGTCTTATTGCCTTGTTTAATCACATGTAGTTCCTTTCTCACATTCATTTTTGCTAGATCCTTACGTGCCTTGATAGTGTCTTTGGTCTTACCATCAATATTCAATATCGTAGACAATAAGCTATCACACACCTTCTTGTCAATGTGCATAAAATCTAGATTGTACTTTAGTTTTTTCGGCATCCAATAAGGCAATCTATTTAGTATGGTGTTTTTATTCCAATTCACACAAGATTCTGGACGCTTAACAATTTTACCACCGTACTCTTTGTGTTTCCCCGGCAAACATTCGGGTAGGTTACTAATTTGTTGAAGTATTTCCTCCGTGGTTTTCTCAACTGGAGGGCTTAATGTTTCGATTTTACCGTTAAACCCCTTATTCTTTCGCATCGGGTGGTCCGCCCGCAGCCATCTACGATGTCCGACGTATCCAGTCTTACTATCTAACCGTACCGAAGGTGTATCGTCGTTGCAAGTTAGACATGCTTTATATCCTTGACCAGTCCAACCTGAGAGATAACTACGAGCGGGAAAATCGTTAACCGTAAACATAACTGCAACACGCATTCTGAAGGTAGTATTTGTAGCAGCATCAAGCACAACTACCCCATGTGACCACAATTCTTCCAACTCATCAATCAATGGCCTCAAATAAACGTCCAAGTCTTTGCATGGGGATTCTGGTCCTGGGATAAGTAAACACATGTGTTTATACAGTTCATTGTTGCAAACCCATGGTGCTGGATTCAACACTTGTGTTAGAACAGGCCACATGCTGTATGTTTGACTCGTAGTACCAAACGGGTTAAAACCATCCGTAGCCAGACTGAGACGTACATTTCTAGGTTCGATAGCGAAGTCCGGGTGTTGCTCGTCGAATTCTTTCCATTCTTTACCATCGGTTGGATGCCTCATCACATCCTCATCCGTAGAACGCCCCGTCTTATGCCATGTCATTGCCTGAGCTGTGTGACGGGAAGCATACAAACGTCTCAAACGATGCTTTAACGGAAAATAACGTAGCACTTTCTGAGCTACCTTTTTTCCTTTAGACTCCTTATACCGGCTCGTTTTGCACACTGGGCATGATTGTAAGTCAGCAGTCTCCTTATAGTAAATGCAACAGCTTGTACAAGCAAGCATCGATCTTTTCATACCCCGGACCCAATTTGTTCAGAAGAGTTTTTGCCTTGTAGAATGAATCGGGTAAATTTGACCCTTCCGGCAAAACTTCTTTCAGTTTCGCTAAAAGAACGTCGAAGCTTTCATTTGGCCACTTATACAACACTTTTATATGCATTAAATCCGCTAAGAACTTCAAGGCGGATGAGGTTTTGCATCCCGGATAAACATGTTCGTGCAATTTGGAGAGGAGTTCATCAATGTTGTCATCCTCCTCTGTCTGTAAAACTTCTTCTTCGAGGCTCTACCAAGGAAATCATTTATAATCGGAGCCATTTCGTCCCCGGATTCAACTACCAATCGAGTTGTTCGTGCACGTTTACGGGATACACCGTCTTCACCGTGGTGAAACCATGTTGTATACCCAGTTGCCCATCCCCAAAAGAAACAGTGATCATACACGTCATCCAAAGTTTCAAAACCAATGTTGAAACACTTTTTGCATGGGCAACGAATCTTACCTTCATCGTTAAGAAATTGCCGTGCGTATTCAATGAATTCCCTCAACCCTTTATCAAACTCGGGTTTCATTCTGTCAGTATACAACCATGACTTGTCTAGTTCCATTTGAAATCACTGCTACACAATAACTTGACATACCATATGTGTTAGAAAAAGTATCTCACTTAAGGCACAAGGGAAGCTAAGAACCATTCTACGAACCTCATCAGGCCGAGGCATACCATGGAATTTAGTTCGAGATATTGATTTTTGTATTTTCAAAGTACATTAGTGTCATTAGTATACAACATTTTATTAGTATCTCACTTAAGGCACAAGGGAAGCTAAGAACACAAGATTTCACTTGTCTTAACATGATACACAATTTAAATACAAATATAACTTGGATCACAATTTACAGTATACTAAGATACACATGAGAAAAGTGATACTATAACTTGGATCATGAAATATAAATTCACACAAGTACATGTGCATAGTGTAATCATAAAATATGGTTTCAATTCTTGTGGCATAACAATAATATATCAACTTACAAGTTACATGATGTTAATCCATTTAACATATCATTTTTCCAACCTATTAAGGCGTTCGGGTCTGTATGTCACGTTATCAACGTACTATGAAACACAGGGTCAAAAGTTCGACGCTCATAATAACTAATCGATGGTCTTTGATCACAAAGACCACCCAGTACCATTTTTCCATTTGGGTAGGAACAGCACCCTTTGAGGACCTTTTGTATGTTATGCTTATCAATAAGCACATACTTGTAAACCATTTCAATCCCAAATCAAATAACTAGCCTAAACTCCGATTTCTACACTAAAATCATCAACACATTAACCTTAATTTTCCAAAATCAACAAACAATAAGTCAAACTCCGGTTTCTAGCCTAAAATAACAATTCATTTTAATCCAAAATCAACAAACTATAACCCAAACTCCGGTTTCTAGCCTAAAATAACAATCAATTTCAATCCAAAATCAACGAACAATAACCCAAACTCCGGTTTCTAGCCTAAATCATCAAACATTTCAAGCAAAAATCACCAAACTATACCATATATATAAATTGAAATTTCACCATATATATATATACTTAAACCTGCAAAAAAAAAATTATATGTATATATACACGCCATACTTGAGATACAAACACAACGGGGTTTTCCATAGGCCCCCTAACTATTGGGGTTTGCAGTAGGACCCCTAACTACACTAACCTGAAGTAGCTTTCTTCTCTGCAAAACGGAATCGAGAGGGGCGGTTGGAATCGAGAAATGGTCCGGCCCGGTTGTTGTGCTATGAGCTGGAGCGGCGGTTGTTGTGCTAACACTTTTCTAACACATATACATGGCCAAGATTCAAACAAATAAACAAAGACTTTTAACACTTAAAACACTTTCACACTTAAAACACTTTCACTCTAAATGTAACACTTTTCTAACACATATACACTTTCACATACCATACCAATTTCAACCAATTTCAACCAAGGTCACCAAGGTCACAACTAAAAGCCAATAACAATACCAATTTCAACTAAAAGCCAATCTCACCATAAGTTCATAATTTTCTCTTTGATGAAAAAAAAACAGTACCAAAACTACAATACCAAAACTACAATACCAATTCAACAATACCAAACAACTCAACACCAAACAACTCATACAATACCAAATCAACAATGCTTACCTACACCAAACAACTCATACAATACCAAATCAACAATGCTTACTATCAACTTCCATGTCCCAATGTAAACTTACCTAGCCCAAAACCAAACAACACCAAACAACTCACCATCAAACCAAACTCACCACACAAACTCACCATTATGGCAACACCAAACAACACACCATTCACCATTATGGCAAGATTATGTCAATGCAAAAACGTATCTATACAATCTCAATGGAAACCATCACATACAACAATTTTAAACCATCACACATTCAATCTCAATTTTAAACCATCACATACAACAATTTTAACCAAAAGCTTAATTCTTTTTTTTTCAAGACACAACAATTTTAAGCAACAATTTTAGCCATCTACTCCCCTTCACATACAACAATTTTTACCAAAAGCTTGA
The DNA here is from genome assembly GCA_036785695.1 of Gentiana straminea. NCBI lineage: Eukaryota > Viridiplantae > Streptophyta > Magnoliopsida > Gentianales > Gentianaceae > Gentiana > Gentiana straminea. The sequence continues at coordinate 6,164,109 of JAVUPR010000223.1, forward strand.
TCCTTTTTTTTTCAACATAAAACGATTTTAACCAACAATTTTAGCCAAAAATTCAAGCTTTATAATGAAGGTGATGATAATTGTACATGGAATCAAAGAATGGAGCTTGAGATTGGAATGGTGCGAAATGGAGCTTGAATTTTCGCAATCCCTAAGTCTTTATTCTTCTTTGCGAAATGGAGCTTGAAATGGAGCTTGCAATGAAGATAAGGAAGAAGAAATGAAGCCGGTGGAGGGTTGAGGGTTGAGGAAAGGTGGAGGTCCGGCCGGTTTTCTTTTTCTGATGGATGAAACGCGCGGCTGCTCCTCTATTCGGTCGACCGATGAAGAAAGGAAGAAGACAACTGTTTTATTTTAGGTTTATGGTTTAAAGGGACGACACTTTTTTATTGGGACGACAATGTCGTCCCTTTAAAGTATTTTTTTTTATTTTTTATTTTTAAAACTAATCGACGAAATATCGAGCCTCGGGTTTTAAAAATAATTAACGAGGCTCGGTTCTTAAAGTAATTAACGAGGCTCGGGTTTTAAAAGTAATTAACGAGGCTCGGTTCTTAAAGTAATTAACGAGACTCGGGTTTTAAAACTAATTAACGAGGCTCGGTTCTTAAAGTAATTAACGAGGCTCGGGTTTTAAAACTAATTAACGAGGCATTGACATCAATCGGTCATTAACGAACCCCGTCATTCAAATCAATCGCTCGATAACGGGCGATGATCTACGGCGAGATAGTACTATCAGAATGATCAATAAGGAACGATATCGGTTTGAAATCGCTTAATCGATTTCGGATCTCGGGATTGAGATCAATCAGTCGTTAACGAACCCCGAGATTCAAATCAAACGCTCGATAATGAACTGACGATCTATAGCACATAGTACTATCAGAATGATCTGTAAGGAAAGATATCGGTTTGAAATCGTTTAATCGATTTCGGATCTCGGGATTGAGATCAATCCCGAGATTAACCGAACCACGAGATTCAAATCAAACGCTCGATAATGAACTGACGATCTATAGCGAACTAACGAATCTCGGGATTGAGATCAATCGCTCGTTAACGAACCCCGAGATTCAAATCAATCGTTCCATAGCGAACTAACGATCTATAGTAGATAGTACTATCACAATGATCTATAAAGAAAGATATCGGGTTGAAATCACTTAATCGATTTCGGATCTCGGGATTGAGATCAATCGCTCGTTAACGAACCCCGAGATTCAAATCAATCGCTCGATATCGAACTGACGATCTATAGTAGATAGTACTATCAAGGCACGTACGTAAGTAAAGATATCGGTTTGAAATCACTTATTTGATTTCGGATCTCGGGATTGAGATCAATCGCTCGTTAACGAATTAACCCCGAGATTCAAATCAATCGCTCGATAACGACGACGACGATATATAGTAGATAGTACTATCAAGGCACGTACGTAAGTAAAGATATCGGTTTGAAATTACTTAATCGCTTTCGAATCTCGGGATTGAGATCAATCGCTCGTTAACGAACCCCGAGATTCAAATCAATCGCTCGATAACGAAGCGACGATCTATAGTAGATAGTACTATCAAGGCACGTACGTAAGTAAAGATATCGGTTTGAAATTACTTAATCGCTTTCGAATCTCGGGATTGAGATCAATCGCTCGTTAACGAACCCCGAGATTAAAATCAATCGCTCGATATCGGGCGACGATCTATAGTAGATAGTACTATCAAGGCACGTACGTAAGTAAAGATATCGGTTTGAAATCACTTATTTGATTTCGGATCTCGGGATTGAGATCAATCGCTCGTTAACGAACCCCGAGATTCAAATCAATCGCTCGATAACGGCGACGATCTATAGTAGATAGTACTATCAAGGCACGTACGTAAGTAAAGATATCGGTTTGAAATCACTTATTTGATTTCGGATCTCGGGATTGAGATCAATCGCTCGTTAACGAACCCCGAGATTCAAATCAATCGCTCGATAACGAACCGACGATCTATAGTAGATAGTACTATCAAGGCACGTACGTAAGTAAAGATATCGGTTTGAAATTACTTAATCGCTTTCGAATCTCGGGATTGAGATCAATCGCTCGTTAACGAACCCCGAGATTCAAATCAATCGCTCGATAACGGCGACGATCTATAGTAGATAGTACTATCAAGGCACGTACGTAAGTAAAGATATCGGTTTGAAATTACTTAATCGCTTTCGAATCTCGGGATTGAGATCAATCGCTCGTTAACGAACCCCGAGATTCAAATCAATCGCTCGATAACGGCGACGATCTATAGTAGATAGTACTATCGAATGATCCGTAAGGAAAGATATCGGTTTGAATTCACTTAATCGATTTCGGATCTCGGGATTGAGATCAATCGCCCGTTAATGAACCCCGAGATTCAAATCAATCGCTCGATAACGAATCGACGATCTATAGTACATAGTACTTATCGAATCACCTGTATATTATCGTTCGAAAAAGGATTTTTTATAAAAAGTAATGTATTTTATATTTTAACGAAATGCTTATCAAAATATGCATATTCAAAAAATTGTTTTTATTTAAAGAAATGAATCTTAAGAGAATTTTATGAAAAAATTGAATCTTATTTATTCACACAATGTTTTATATTAAAAAAACATTTAATTTCCTTTAAAGGGACGACAAATGTCGTCCCTAAAAATCAAAGGAATTTTATTATTGTTTCGTATAACATATTTTTTACGGAAAAAATTTATTTATTTTAAAGGGACGACAAATGTCGTCCCTAAAAACCAAAAAATTAATAATTTTTTTGCTCTAACATATTAATTTATGGAAAAGGTTTAATGGGACGACAATGTCGTCCTTTAAATAGGCACACGCGCCACGTGGAATTCAAGCGGCTTTGTGGGGTCAATAATTTATTTATTGGGACGACATTGTCGTCCCTTTAAAGTTTCCTCCAAAAAATCCGCCAAAAAGTTTGTTGTTTTTAAATTCATTTGAAGGGACGACATTGTCGTCCCAATAAAACCTTTTCTTTTGGGGGACGACTTTGTCGTCCCTTTAAACTTCGTCCCTTTAAACACCTTTTCTTGTATGCCCACATTATTACCACAGTAAATTCATAACTATTTCAGCTCCAACATTAGTAATAACTAGGGGTGTACACATGTCGGTTCTGTACGGTTAATGACCTTTACGAAACATGTCGGTTATGTATGGTTAATGACCTTTACGAAATCGAAGTGAAAATTTCGGTTTAATTGAAATTTGATACGAATCCGAATCGTTTGTTTCAGGTAATAGAATTAAACCGAACCAAAATATACAATTTGATTCGGTTATCCGAAAATTGAAATAAAATTTAAGAATCATATTCGGTTATAAACGGTTTGATTTTTATTCGATTATAAATTGTTCGGACAATTATTCGGTTATATGCAATTTTATATAAACATATATTGGTTATGAAAACTATTATACAAGTTGACTATAGACATTTCAGTTACGATTTTCCTTTCAATTCGGTTATTAGCTTGGTTTTTTATTAGGTTGGGTTTTTTTATAATACTAACCGATACCGAAACACTTATTAAATGAAGTGAATCAAACCAAATAACTTCGATTCGGACATTCTACTCTCGATAAAAACCGCTATTATTATTATTATTATTATTATTATTATTATTATTATTATTACTATTTTGGAGGGGAAAACCGCAAATTTGAATGTTAAAATTTGTGTTTCCCAATAGATTAGAGGCTTCCGACGCTGCTCTTGCTACGCAGCCAGTGCACTGCCGTGGAACCTTGTATCCGCCTCATGCGAGGCAGTCAGAGGGGAACTAGGGTTTGTTTGGGTTTGGATTTGAGGTTGGGTTTATTTATTTACTTATGAATAATAAAATATGATAAAAATTATTGAAATAATCATTAGAAAATTAAAATGTTTTTTTTGAAACTTTGTGTAAGTGAAAAACTAATTGGTGAGAGAAATTGAAATAAAATATTATAATGAATCAATTAATGATAAAAAAAAAAGGTAATAAAGTAAATAAAGGGTAATTATGAGAGATGATTTAATATTTTTAATTGTTTTCTATTTTTTTTTAATTATATGTAAAAAATGATTAGTGAGAGAAATTGTAAGAAAAGATTGATGTAACGATATAAAACCAATCCAACTCACCCAAAACAAATGCACACGTGTTCCAAAATAAGGTTTGCGGACCGTGTTAAAACGAAAATAACACTATATTTTACCTATAGAAAGATATTTCAGACCTGTAAAAAAAAATTACTCTAAACAAAATTTCTGGATCCACTCGCCGCCTTCTTTTTTTTTTTTAATTATTTTTTTTAAAGCTCGGAACAAAACGGTGTCGTTTGTACCCAAAACGGTACCGTTTTGCATCGCAGCAGAGGCTGCTGTGATGATTTCACGGCAGAGGATCGAGGTCCCCTTCCTTTCCATCGAATTGGGATCGTCTGCTGTAAGGCCGTCCCTGCTGTGCTGTGCTGTGATCAAAACGGCGTCGTTTCGACGCAAACGACGCCGTTTTGCTGTGTGTGTTTTTTTTTTTTTTTTTTTTTTTACTTTGAGCAGAAACGCTGCCGTTTTAACGTCACAGCACCGTCTGCTGTGAATCCGCCACAGCAGAGGATCCGACCTCCCTTTCCATCTGCTTCCTTTCTGTTTCTGTAATGCTGCTATCTTATAATATCCATGATGCCGTCTTCATGTTTTGGAGGAGCTTTACAAACAACAAGTACAAGACGCCATGATTAAACACTTCGAGGACGCTACTTGATTGTTCGAATTCGATGATCTTAAACCTCAGAAATCTCAAAGTAATCGCCACCTCTGCAACTGTCATACGCCGTCTCAAAGCTGTGCCTCCCTTTCTCCATCCTAACAGAAACCTCTTCTACTCCAACACACCCTCTCAAGACCCCACGAAACCCCTGTCAACGTCCGAACTCAAATCCCTAGTCCTGTCCCACTGCCGCTATGGAAAATTCTACAGCTTACTCCAAAACGTCGTCGCTTCACCTTCGGTTCTCCTCACAGCTTGCCAGAATCTCAGTTCCTGCCCGGTTGCGTCTCTCACGTTTGAATCTGTCTCGGCCCATTTCTTTTCTCTTCAAGAACTATCATCCCAGATTGTCACTAACCAATTGGACATCGATTCTTGCTGCGTTTCTATCCCTCCAGCGTATCAGAAAGGTGAAGTCCTTGTTCTTCCTAATTTGAAACTCAAAGTTGTTATTGAAGCTATAAGAATGGTTCTTGAAATTGTGTATGATGATAGATTTGTCACTTTCTCTTATGGTGGGCGTGTAAATATGGGTAGGCATACTGCTATTCGGTACTTAAAGAACAATGTTGAAAATCCCACCTGGTGGTTTACTGTAACTTTTTGTCAGAGGCAGAAGTTCAATGCAGAAATTGTTGATAAGCTGTGTATGATTATTAGGGATAAAATTATTGATGAAGCATTGATTGATATGATAAAGAGATTGTTCGAATGCCATGTTGTTAGTGTCGAATTAGGGAGTCTTTATTTTGGTAGAGGATTTCCTCAAGAATGCTCTTTGAGTTCTATTTTGGCAAACATATACTTTCATAGATTTGATAATGAAGTACAAGAATTTAGACTTAAGACCAATAAGGAAAATCCGAGATTTCATAAAGACGAGCTTGTTGCAGCTTCACCAGATAGTGTTTTCTATAAGCCATTGAATATATATGCCGTTAGGTACTTGGATGAGATTTTGGTTACTACATCCGGAACAAAGAGTCTCACGATGAAGTTAAAAAGCGAAATTGTCCACTTATTGGAAGAGGATATGGGGTTGAAGGTTGATAAGGAGAAATCAGTTATCCATAGTGCAACATCTGAAAAGATTGAATTTTTAGGGATGGAACTTCAGGCAGTTCCTCCTTCCATTTTGCATCCAACCCCGTCAGAGAAGGCCATACGAGCACGTAAAAAGTACCTCAGGCAGAAGGAAGTTAGACTGTTAGAGTTGAGAAACGCCAAAGAGAGAAGCAGGAAAAAGCTCGGTATGAAGATACTGCGCAATGCGTTTAAGAAGTTATTAAAGCATGGTAATGGATTCAAATCTGATTTTCACATTGAGAATGAAGTCAGACAGATATTTGGAAATTGGGCTGATGAAGTAGTGCAAAAATATCTGATGTCAGTGGATGAATGTTTGGAATGGCATCGAAAGCTATCTGCTGGTGATTTTCTGTCATTGAAAAGGATTAGAGAACAGTTACCCCAAGAGCTTGTGCTAGCATATGATAAATTTCAAGAGCAAGTTGACAAGCATTTGAAACCCGTTAAGGCCATGAAAGCATTGGAAGAAGCACAACATGAATCAGAAATGCAGCACGAACGAAACTATGCTGAAAAAACAATCCAAGATTTGACAACACTCAAAATCAAAGTTCATGCACCAGAGGATCTAATTCAAAAAGCTGTTAAGCTCATTGGATTTACTAACCATATGGGTCGTCCTAGACCCCTTAGTTTTCTCATGGCACTGGAGGACGCGGATATTATCAAGTGGTATGCCGGTATTGGTATGAGATGGCTCGAATATTTTTGCTGTTGCCATAACTTCAAGATGGTAAAGACTATTGTCACATACCATCTGAGATTTTCATGTATCTTGACATTAGCTGAGAAGCATGAATCTAGCAAGCGTGAAGCCATAAGCCATTACACAAAGGATTTGAAAGTCAATAACTTGGACGACGAAGAAGGTGAAGAAACAACTTATTTTCCTACAGAAAGAGAAGTAAAGATGATGAGAGATAAAAATCTTGCAGACCCAAAGCCAGTGGATGGAGTTTTAACTACAGCATTGATAAGATTGGCTTCTGATGAACCTCCCTATACGTGTATCGCGCATTTCTGCAATAGTAGAGATACTGTTGTATATCGAATATGGTTATTGCAAAAACAATTGAAAGATGATAAGAAATGGATTTCAAGTGTGGGTTCTGTGCATGAAAATCTGAATAAGAAATGCATTCCCCTGTGTTGTGATCACATAAGCCAGTTATATATGGGTAGATTAACTCTTCAAGACATTGACTGTACTTCCTTTCTTGATCTTAGTTGAACTGTGTATTTCTCAAGTTTTGTGCCATAGGAAATTTGTCAACAAGATGTATGCTGTTATTGGGCCATTGGATTTCAACACTATTTATTCTTTGAGAGACTACACATTGTGTGTAATTATATTCTTACGGTGGATTGCAGCCATAAAAGTCGCTTTGGACCACCTTGAAACAATGAGAAAAGAGGTTATGAATTTGGGATTTTTTTTTATGTGAAATATAAGCAATTGATTTGATTGGTGATATGAGTCAGAATACTAAATGTTGATTTTAGAAGGTGATATCGTATTTTGAGTGTACGAGCCCAAAAATGGGTGAAGTTATTGTGCGTGAGAGAATTTGAGCTGATGTGACGGGTGAAATGATCAGAACCACACAGTTTAAATACAGAATGAAAGTGTGTGGTGTGTGGTGTGCAACACGTGCTATCCGCACGTAGGCACACGCCAAACAAAAACCTCCCCAAAAATGGGGAGCTTTTTACCGGGTCACTCCACACAGTTCTTGAGCTTTGAGCTCTTTGAGTTCTTTAGGGCAGAAATGACCCGTTAGCAAGTTGTACGAAGGGACTTTTTGGCCCTGCAGACTTACCACAAGGGTCAAGTCATTTACGACCTTGTTCTGGCCAGTTAGGGTCTAGGGACATCTCTTGTGGGATAGACAAGAATCATGGTGTCAGTTAAGCCACCATTACTCTCATGTTAAGTTCACGACTAGGGCTTCGGGGTAGGTTCCTCTATTGTTGTACACACAATGGATGCCAATGTGCCATGATTTTTGAGCTCATAACTCCGGCATCACTCCACCGGTTAAATGTCTATAAATACACTACACTAAACACCGCTAAAGGTCAGAGATGATTCTTCCTGGCTTGAGGCCTTTTAGCAGGTTGATCGTGATTAAACCGTGGCTCGAAGACCCTTGTTGATCCTTGGAGAGCTGTGTAGATCGTCTCAAAGAAAACACACTCATTGAGGACATGCTCCAAATATCATTATATAGTCGGCGAGTGAAATGAAAAAAAAAAAAAAAAAAAAGAGTTGTGTATGACTTTCACTATCTTACGTGGGAACGACTTTTGTAACTTGTAACTTGTAACTTGTAACTTGTAAGGCTATGTGTTCATTAATAGTGTAGCATTTGAAAAGGGGCCAAAAGTGATGGTAGGGGAGTGATTTGTGAGGTATATCAAGTGGATGACTGTGATTAATCCATGTCACACCTACACATATATACTATGTGTGAGAGAGTGTGAGAATTAATCACAGTCATCCACTTGGTATACCTCACAAATCACTCCCCCACCATAACTTTTCTCCATATGGGGAGTAACCATGTAAGAACTTCCCTTTGAAAAGTAGTTGAATGGGATAATAAACAGAGGGTAAGATGAATTTTTTATTTATTAATATTATCTTAGTTTCTTAAATATGTCTCTTTTATATATGTTTTGGGCTATAATGACTCGAATTTACGAGGGAAGATAGTACAACCTTTTTTTTAGTGGTAATTTTTAAGTCTTGAATTTATTATTATTATAATTATAAGTATAAGTGTCCCCTCAAAAAAAAAAAAAAAAAAAAAAAAACTATAAGCGGCAAAAACAACTATTTTTTGAATAGGCCAGTTAAATAATTTTTTTTTAAAGAAAAGTTAAATAAATTTCTAAAACAACATAAGTTTGATACAAGAATAAGAAAATTACTTTACATTTTATCTATGTAAACCATCCTTTTAAAACAGACCAATACTTAAACATTAAGGATTAAATTACTACATCCGTCTCATAATTTAAATCATTCTACAGTTTTTCACACAGATTAAGAAAGTGGTTGAATGTAATAAATTTGAAGATTAATGTCTAAAATGCTTCTTGACTATCATTAATGTGATAGTTGTTTTTTTTTTTGTAGCACAATATGATAGTTGTTAAGAAATGAAAAGCGATTGGATTGATAATAAATTAAGGGTAAGATAAAGAAAATGATAATAAATGATGCATTGGTGATATAGAACGACTTATATTATAGGAAAAATCTAAAAGTGTAGTATGACTTATATTATGAGATAATTTTAGCTTTTCTTCTTCGACAAGAAAAATCAAATTCGACATTTTATGAAAAACAATTTCACAAAATCAATGAGTAACTTCCGCTCATTGTCCCCCCACTTTCCTTACCGGTACGCAAAGCCCGACCCGAACTTCGAGCCCAGGCACTACTCCCAACGGTACTCACCCAGTAGACGGTGTTGATATACGTTCAGATACAATCCAACGGCAGATATGAAGGACCCACCAATTCAAATTCAAATTTACCAAAAATAACGGTAAGTTCATGTTTGTTTACCGAGCCTAAAATCTCACACATTCTCCACCCCTTAATTGGATTTTCCCCACCGAAAGGCAAAGAAATGTTCAATTTATAGTAACCAAATATAGTAAGTAAACTTAAATTACTTCTTGGACCACTGGTTGTTGTTACTGTAATTTCAAACCTCAAAAGACTCCTTAAATTTTTTCCTCTATTGTTCATTGTTGTAAACATAAAGATTGCTAGTGGGTACTGGGTATGTATTTTTTTTTTTTTTTTTGAAAAATGATTCAGACTAGTAACCTATTTTGATGTAAATACGCCTACTCAATTGTTCAAATTGATTGCTTATCAACATGGCTGTTGAAAAGATTTGAGTTTCCTTAAATACATTTGGGATTTTGCAAAGATCCCCCAAATTGTGTATTCTTGATTTTTTTCCTCAAATTGTGGAAATTTTCTTTAAAGATTCGGGTTGCCAGATTTTTTTGATTTCATTTCAGAAAAGCTTTAAGAAGTAGAGAAGATTTGGGCTTTTTTTATGGAGGATCAAACAAGAGGCGGGAGGCATGACTATAGTCTGGCATCAAGAAAAGCTGAAGAAGCAGGTTCACATTGATTATTTGTCCATTTGGATTTTCTATTCTTTTTCTTTCCTTACATTTTCATGATTCAAATTTTTAATTTGGTTTCTTTAAAATGTATATTAATGCTGGAAACTTGGAAAGAATGTCTTCTACATATGACGCTTACCCCTTTGTATGAAACCCAAGATGCATTTTGTACTGACAAAAAAACTCTTTTTATTTTAGCATTAAAAGCTTGTACTGTAGTGATATAGCCCCACTTCAATGTTGTTTTTTTTTTGGGGGGGGGGGGGGGGGGGGGGGGGGGGGTGGGGCGGGGTGGGGGGGGGGGTGCAATGTATCAGGATCAAGTGTTAAATATGACCTTTATGTGCTTAATTCACAGCTTTGAGGCGATATCAGGCTTCACATTGGCTGGAATGTTTGGTGGGACCACTAGGAATATCGAATCAGCCTTCTGAGAGGGAATTCATTTCATGCTTAAGAAATGGGTTGGTTCTCTGCAAATTAATGAACATAATTCAACCAGGTTCTGTTCCAAAGGTGATTATTCAGCTTTTTCCTCCATTTGAGAGCTTAAACTTGCTTTTTAAAGCGTGCAAAAAGAACGCTCACGCGTTGTTGATAGGATTTTTTCTGTCTTACATTTTGATTTGTAATTAGGTTGTAGTAAATCAATCGGATTCCAACTCGGAAACATGGGATTCTCAGCACTTACCATCAGCTTATCAGTATTTTGAGAATGTCCGGAACTTTTTGGCGGCTATAGAAACACTCAAGCTACCTGCATTTGAGGCATCTATATTCGAAAGAGTAAAAAATCTTGAATTTCCTAAATTATTTTGCTTGATTGACATCCTTGTTTTTGGTGGCCATTGATTTTAATGTGTTAAATGCATCTTTAGGATTGTATAAAAGAGGGATCGTCGTCTAAGGTGGTTGATTGCATTTTAGCACTTAAAGCATACCATGAGTGGCGACAAATGACTTGTGAAGACAATGGAATGCATAGACCTCCCCCGTCTCCATTTGTTGTCCATTTATCGGGTAGAATTAATACGCAATCTGCTGCTATGAAGCCTTCTGATAGTCGCGGAGGGCAGTTGGACATGTCAGCCAGCTGCAATAAACAGGCACAAACAGCATGTGATAATCAGAAATTACAAGGTTCTCTCTACTCTTTATCCAGTACTTTGACATTTTCTTGCAAATGGATGTTGATTTTCACTCCTATTTGATGAATGATAATCTTTATCAGTTCCGAATTCAGAAGTTAGTATGTTAGTGTTAAATTTGTAGTAACTTTTATTCACTGGTTCTTTCAGGAATGATAGTCAAGGCGCTTACTGAACGTATGTTGGATACAAAGGAGAATATTGATACTGACATTATTGGTTCCTTTAAGGATGGAAAAATGGTACTTTGTGCTTAAACCCCTACAAAGACCTATAATTTGGGATGGAGGTAATACTGCATGATTTCTATCAAGTGTGTTTACATGAATGATTTTTGTCAACAGGATGCAGTTGAGGTTTTTGGAAGGATCTTGTCAACTTGCTTGGACCAAGGAATTCAGAAGTATCCAGAGGTGAGTAGCTACTTTTCCATTAAAGATTGGATTTTCTGCACGAAAAAGAAAATGTTTGCATTAGATTTTACTCATGTAGGCAGCCTGCAAAAGCATGGTAGGAAATATTGCTGATTTTATTAGCACAACTTTTGACAAATCCTAAAAACTTTATATACTGCATTCAGTTGAAATCAGACAGCTGTACAAGCCAGGCAACCTCTTCTTCCCTTCAGAATGTACTCAATCCTGTAAACAATAAGGTACTGATTGCTATACTCTTTGTTAAGTTCTTTGATTTTCTACTAATTTGAGTATTCGATGTTGATGGTCTGATCATACAAATAGACATGCACTTGACAAAAACATCTAGGACAGGACAGTTATTATGGTCCCTCAAAATTTATCTACAAGACGTTTACTTTCTTCTGTAACACGTTGATATAATGTCACTGTGTTGTTGAAAACCCTTCCATGTACTTAAGTTTGATGAATGTAGTTTCTTGTGACTTTGTGCAGAGCTGCAGATCATGTTTGAGGAATGACCATTGCAAGTGCAAGCACAAGAATCTAGTCGATTTGCAGGAAAAAGAACTTCTGGTAATAAGATTTTTCAGCATTTGTACAGAAACTACCTATATCTAGACTTCTTGCCTTTTAATTTAGAAATTTAAAAACATCAAATATATTCCTGAACTTGGCAAGAAATAGAAGCAGCCGTCATTATGATTCTAATTGTCTTTACTCAAAAGTAGGATGATTATTCAAAATTGGATGCAACATTGACTTAAAAAAGATAGCTACCATCATGTTTTCAACAGTGTTAGTCGTGCGTGTAGAACTGCATTTACAGTTTTTTTTTTTGTTTAGTGCTGTAACAAGTGATAGGTCTTTCATGGTGGCAAATAAAGTACTTTTTTCAATATACGAATCTCCATTATCTACTGCAGAATCTCAAGGCATTGTTATCAAGTACAAAGAAAGACTTTGAAGATCTGCAAGCACAGTTGGAAAATGATTTGAAACAAATAGGTACGTTGATTGCAGTATTATTCACGTTATATACATTGACCTACTTCACACTGACAAAACTTACCACCACATTCTATACCCTGAAATATCTCAATGCAGACTTGGCAATCCTGGTTTATGTTGAAAATTACACAATTGTCCTTGACCTGTTACTGTCAGTTGGATGATATGGTCATTACTTCAATTTCAGGAATTCAAGTGCAGGAGATGTCACTTGCTGCACAGAAATATCATACGGTTGTGGAAGAGAACCGGAGTTTGTACAACTTGGTTCAGGATCTGAAAGGTTAGCCAAAAACATATTGCATTTGTCAGCAGATAGAGTAAATAAGACTAGTTGACAACTCACAGTATCTGCATTTTGTGTTCATACGTATGTTTCTTTGCAAACGTATATACCATGAAGTACGGAGCTTTATCTGTTAATGAAACTGATGCCTTAGTTCTCAGCATCAGACTATATTAGCTTACTGATTCCAATGCTCTATATGAGTTCAGGAAATATTCGAGTTTACTGCAGAATTAGACCTGCTTTCAATGCTGCACAAACTGTGATAGATTTTATTGGACAAGATGGTTCTTTGGTACTTGTTGATCCGTTGAAACCCTATAAGGACGGAAGAAAAAGTTTTCAGTTTAATCATGTATTTGGTCCAACTGCAACACAAGGTAAATTTGCAAGGAGCCCTTTTAAACACAGAAAAAAAAGGATGTTAAAATCTTCTTTGGTAATATTTTTGTGTTATATTACTGTTCTTCTACAGAGGAGGTGTTTAAAGAGACACAGCCCCTAATCAGATCCGTGATGGACGGTTACAATGTTTGCATCTTTGCTTATGGACAAACTGGATCAGGCAAAACATATACTATGGTAAGGGTTAGCATACGACATGCTTAAGACGGAATGACTGTTTTACCCCAACTGATGCATCTCTTTTGGCAGTGTGGCCCTTCTGGTGGATCATCTGCTAAACTAGGAATCAACTATCTAGCTCTGAATGATTTATTCCAACTTTCGTACCAAAGGGCAGACATCATCAAATACGAGATGCATGTCCAAATGGTTGAGATATATAACGAGCAAGTCCGTGACCTTCTCGCTGAAGATTCATCGGTTTCAAAATATCCTTTCACCATCCAAAGTTTCTATGCTATATTAGTATTGATGATAGCATGAGTGCATGACATGTTACTTGATATCCTTAACTATAATTAAGTTAGAGATTTATAGCTGTTCAGGTGACACCAACTTTGCTCTTCCTGATGCTTCCTACATAGTGTGACATCCACTACAGATGTTATACGTTTGATGAAATTCGGTGAGACTAACCGAGCTGTGTCTTCAACAACTATCAACGAACATAGCAGTCGTTCTCACAGGTCAAACAAATAAACAATTTCATTTAATGGCACAACTGAGCTGCAGCAATAGTATGTTTGTCTAATATGATGTGTTCATGGTCTTGCAGTGTCCTAACAATACACGTGCATGGCGAAGATGTATCAGGAAGAAGTACACAACATAGTTGCCTCCATTTGGTGGATCTAGCAGGAAGCGAGCGTATTGACAAGTCAGGCGTTACGGGTGAAGGGCTCAAAGAAGCACAACATATCAACAAATCTCTGTCTTGTTTAGGCGATGTTATCATGGCTTTGGCTCAAAAGAATCATCATATCCCTTACAGAAACAGCAAACTAACTCTACTATTGCAAAATGCATTAGGTCAGTCAGTACCTTCAGTTTTATCAACCATTCTTGAAACAGTACTCAAGCCTTATGGATACCTTTTAATATTATCTGTTGTATGAAAAAGTTTTGATTTTTATGACTTATTTTCTATGGGGCACAGGAGGGCATGCAAAAACATTGATGCTTGCACATGTGAGTCCAGAAGAAGATTCTTTTGGGGAGACGATGAGCACTTTGAAATTTGCACAGAGGGTCTCAACTGTTGAGTTAGGTGCAGCTTGTGTGTATAAAGAGAGCAGTGAAGTTTTGGAACTTAAGTTACAGGTAAATCGTTTTAGTCAGATCTATTATATTTATATTCACTGCAATTTTTTGTGAATAAAAGATTTCATCATGAAGGGTTTTCACTCATATTTGCAGATTGAGAGCTTGAAAGCAGCTTTGGGTAGTAAGGAATCTGGTAGTACTACACAAAGGAACAAAACACCTACTAGGAAACCGAAAGCATACTTTGAAAAAACGCCTCCGCGCACCAGACGGTTGAGCATTGAGAATTGCAGCAACCCAAAAGAAGGAAGAATGAATTTTGAGAGTAGAAAAGGATCTAAAACTCCTCCAATACAGCCACGGCCACGAAGATTGAGCTTGGAGGGTAAGAAAGATTCTGAGCAAATTAAGTTGTTAGACTCAGTTAACAAGAAGCCTGTGAAAGTGGAAGCCATGTGTTTACAGACACCACCTCCTAGACAGCTTCATGATGTTGAGGTGAAAAAGCTGAATAGCTGTGCATCAATCAATGTTGGTCCCACAGAGAAGTTACAAAAAAGTCCTAGGCATCCACGAAGTCCAACACCTTCTCCCTATCATTATGTTGTACTGGAGAAACCAGAATTTAAACCGAAAATGCTAAATCTTCATCAAATTAAAACCCCAGAGCCAACACTAACAACATACAAAAAGGAAGGCCAGAAGAATGGAACAAAGATCGAGCATGATCCATTAACAGTTTCCAGCAATGGTGCACATGTAAAGGGATCATCTCAAATAAAGAAATCTCTTCGGTCCATTGGGAAATTCATCAACGGATCAGACAAAAGGTAGTATAGCTCTCTGTTTTCTTTACACCTATCATCAATGAAATAGATCTTTTTTTAGCTGATACGCGAAAAAGTGAACTTTACACGATAACATGTGATTGAATGACATTTTGCTTTCTTCCTTTTCTTATTGGTTCCATTTTGAAGCAGAAACCAACAGAAGTTGGCAGAAACAACACCAGTGTCAGTGTCTCGGTTTCCGCGAGAAGCAAAATCTCCAATTTCATCTGCAAGAACACTTAGAAGACAATCTTTGACCGGCGTGATACCATCAGCAAGCTCAAGAAGATCATCTCTTGGAGGTACGTTGATAATCTAACATCTCTAAGTGAATGCAAAGAGCCATTAGTTAGTTTCAGTTTTTAATGAATTTACGTCATTGTTTTTACAGGTGTAGATGCAAGTAGGAATTCCAAGACCCCACCTCCTGCTATGAGAGATTCAACCAAGCTGACAAAACGTTGGATGTAGATCATTAAAAATACATATTATCCGATTATATACATCTTGCATTAGCTCAAAGCATAATAATGTAAAAGAAGCTTCAGCTTGAAGCATACACTAGAAATTGAGCTTAGAAAGATTTCAGCTCAATGCATTCAAGAAATTGTTGTTTTTGTGGCACAATATTACTATAGAATTCTACTTATACTGAAATTGTTCAATCCAGAAGTACATCTCTTTCAACTTGTGATGATTGTCAGATTTTTGTTTTTCTCTTCCCTTGATTTTATGCAGAAAAGAAACAAAGTTACAGAATAAACACATTGCTTCTGGGCAATTGACTTGTTTATGAAGTAGCATTGTATACAGAATATGCAAAATTTGGCTATTGAAAAGAGATGTGTTAGGACTTGGGACCAAATGAACAACCTTTTTTTTTTTTGAATCAGATCATACTAAATGTAAGATGTAAAAAAACTGCATGTGGATTATGTTTATAGTTTACCAACCAGGCATGTGAGTGAAGACATCTTATAGGGACAGCTGAAGAAGTATGGACAAGAAAATCACGTGAGTCTACACTTTTTATAAAAGACTGCTGATGTAGTATGGACAAATACCACATGCATAAATCTGTAGATTGAACAATAATGCAAATCTTCCAAAATCTAAAAAAATAAAAAATAAAAAATAAAAATAAAAAAGTGGTGCAAAGTCAAATTGAATCCACAAGATCCTCTACCCAATTGGTGTTAAAAAGTAAAATATGTATTAAACTTTTTTGTATATACAAGGACGGAGCCGGGATGTTATATCTTGGTGGCCAGATGAAGTATGTTGCGATAATCGGGTATGTAGTGGATTGGGTATAAGTACAAGGACGGAGCCAGGATGTTATATCTTGCGTATATATACATATGTATAAGTATATCGCATCAATAAAAAATCAGCTTGATTGGGTAGGTAATGTAGTGGATTTTATTCTAAAAATGGCCACATGAAGCCTAGTGCCTTTTCTTTAGTTAGGCTACCTTAAAAGTCTAAAAAGACTTTACCTGTATTGAGTATCAAAGACAACAGGCTGTGATGCCTACTCCACAAATATAAGGGTACAAATCATTACCCTACAAAATAATACCGAGACCATCAAGTGTCAGCTCCCAGGGTCGACGATCGCAGGGTAGATGCGTAATATTACCGAAACTACGAACAAACTGAAAAGATTGCTACTTTTCTGCTTAACCTTGATTCCAGATTTACAATATGTGATGAGAAAAAAAAGAAAGTTGTATACAGTTCAAGACAAGTACCGAAAACTACTACAATTGAAAAGGAGGGATACGTCTTTTCCTCTTGGTAATGAAGTGATACGAGCGAAGCAATTGCTTCTGGAACCTTCCAAGATTCAATCTGACATTTTGATTAGTTAGATACAGTTCTTTGGTGACTTCCCAACCTCTTTCATTCACTTTCCATGGGTCCCTCAATACAAGATCGTCTTCATCGTATTGATCATACAACGAGCTCTCGTTAGGCATGATTTTGTAGCCAATGAATTTTATACCAAACTTTGATACTGGTGCAGAATAGTATGTTTCTGCTGCCCAATCTGTTCCAAGTGGTATAATCTGTATGAAAACAGAACCAGGTTTTAAGTATATGAAATGAGTCAGTTGAGCACCATGGACTCCAATCAGTACATCGGTTTCGTTAAGAACTCGATAAATCTTTGCGAGCTCTGATGTTCGAACAGGCAACACGATTTCTACTGAAAATCCAATCCTTTCTGCTAACTTCACTAATGAATCTTGATTCATGATTTCTCTCGATCCGTTTCTCGCGATAATAACCAGTTTCGGTTTCTTCAATTCTTGCTCTTTTTTCGACTTCAACATTACAGTGTTGTTTTTCTGTGATTCAAGCTCTTCGTCTTGAATTAAACCTCTAATTCGTGGCCAATAAGCTCGGTCTAAAAGATTTCTGAAATCTTTAGCAGTTTTGTTTCCTTCCATTTTTGAAGGATCAATCATTAAATCACCATGGATTTTCAAACCAACAATTGCCTCAGGAAAGCAATGTGTTCTATTGTCACCACTAAAATCAATAATCGGATAATCTGAGAGCTCGGAAACAATGTCACCATACTTCATAAGCCACCATAGATGATAATCAAGATTGACAAAAACAACCTTCTTGTTCAAATGCTGACTAGTTATATACAATGGCATGATCCCATCGTTAAATTCGTGATAAAGGTTACCGGTGTAGCCTTCAGTGGAGAAGAACACAGCAGGAACATCATGGTGCACATCACATTGATGATGTAAGTCTGCATTGCCATTCTTCAAAATAAGGGTAAGTTCAGTAACTGTATCCATTACGTGTGATTCCCATTTCCGCGTATATGGTCTGATTTTTTCGCGTTGAAGTATTTCATTATCTTCAAATTCATCTGAATTGTTTCCTTTGTAGAGGAAAACTGAAGAGGTGGCAGAATTTGTTCTCACATCCCCTTTCATGATGCATATATCCGTACGATTACTGCTTCTATCACAACATATTGTTCCTGCAATATAATTATTCTTCTTTATCGAAAAGACATGCAATCAAAATTCAAGAACACGAAGACAACGCTTAATGACCATATTATGACACACAACACACACATCGAATACAAAAATGCACCTTTAGGGGCTTAACTTAGTGGTAAAAGATTAGGAGGGTTGTAGTGGCAACCTTGCTTTTGAATTGGAGTGTGGGATATGATTCCATAAAGGCATAACCCTCCATTACAATCCTCCAGGAAGCTCTACGGGGAAGGGGGGGCACTGGGACCATTTGGGTTGGGGATCATTTTTCCTTCAAATACAAAAACGCTTTCAGGAAATCAAGTGTGTGTGTGTGTGGGTGGGGCGGGGGGGGCTCCAGATTTACTTCATATCTAACATTTCAATATCAAAATTCTTAGCATCGTCAAAACTATGCACATCAAGAAAAGGACAACCTTTATGAAGCTAAAATAAACAAGGAAGAGATTCAAATTTCAAAAACAAAACCAGACACTTGAATGTTATAGGACAAGTAAAAAAAGCTGTAAGCTAACCATTAGGCACAAATTTACACAGTGAAGCATTCACATCAGCTTTCAGAAAAAAGCTTCCATCTTCAACCCCAAAATCTGCAAAGTCAACTCAAAACAAGAAAACCCACAAATTTTAACAAAATCAGGGGCAAGAGAACAGACCAAAAAAGAAAGGAAAAAGAACACGCAAACAGAGGATGGAGAAAAGCTTACAGATAAGGGAAAAAGTGGAAGTGAAGTAGTTAGGTATCATTACTAAGCTGAGATAGAGGAAAATAAGAAAAGCAAGCAAAAGCTTGAGCCTTGCTTTCTTGTTATAAGCAGCAGAGTTTCCACAAAGTAAAGATAAACAAGGTAGCTCTTCATCTTCATGTACTTCACCTTTTCTGAATCTGCTATATTGTTTATGATACTTCATGAGAACTTCCCTTTGCTCTTCAACTTTTCAGAATTGGAGCTATGAAATTTAAAGGAGAAGAGAAAGAAGGTGTCTTTCTTGGCTTTGTGGGAACTGGGAAGGCTTTTTCTGGGGTCTGCTGTTGTGTGGAGTCTGCTATGTTTTTCTCCTCTTTTTGAATTAAAAAAACATAAACTTTGTGGTACCAATGGGCAATGGTATTCCATTCTCAAAATTATTCCTAGATTCAAAAGAAACGCGTTTAATGCTTTCATTGCTTGATTATGAAAAATTACAGTGAATGGACACACTCTGAAAAGAAAAAAAAAAAAACAATTTAATTCATCTGAAAAATAAAAATAATGTCTTACTTTTCTTTGTCCAATAATATTCATTTTATTGAATAGTAGTACTATTCAAACATCATTTCAATCTAAATTTATTTAATATTTAAAGATAAACTCAAATAAATTTATGTTCAATTCGACAATTACATTTCAAATCATGTCTTACTTTTCTTTGTCCAATAATATTCATTTTATTGATAATTCAATAGTAGTACTATTCAAACATCATTTCAATCTAAATTTATTTAATATTTAAAGATAAACTCAAATAAATTTATAGTTTTTTGCCGAGAATGACATATTAATTCAATTATCCGACTCCAAGTACACTAGACATTAATTAGGACAAAACATGTGCAAACTTACCGATATAACCTTTATTTTATATATACTTAAAAAGTCGATTTTATGCGTTGATTTTATCTCCCGATTTTATGCGCACAAAACTGAATCCCATGATTTTAGCAAATATCACTTACGAATTATCTTCCCCCTTCTTTTTCGTTTATTCATTCGGTTTATATGGAATGCGAATGTGCTTGTAAATCTTTTTTGTACGCATCGATTGTGTGCGCATCGCTTTGTGCGAATCGTTTTGAAGGATGCGACGAGATCAAGCAACATTGATGCAGATCAAGTAACATTCATCCAGTTGAGGTAACATTCATACAGATCAAGTAACATTCTTGATTGAGGATGATGAAGAATGCAGCAGATCAAGTAACATTCATGCATTGAACCAGTTGAAGTAACATTCATGCAATGAATGTAGATCATGCAACATTCATACAAAGCTGCAATGAATCGGTTGAAGTAACATTCATGAAAGGAAGCGAGATCGGGCAACACTCATGCAATGATGCGGATGAAGTTTCCGTTTTTTAAGCACCCATAATATTTAAAGATAAACTCAAATAAATTTATGTCCAATAATAATTCAATAGTAGTACTATTCAAACATCATTTCAATCTAAATTTATTTAATATTTAAAGATAAACTCAAATAAATTTATGTCCAATTCGACAATTACATTTAAGATCATGTCTTACTTTTCTTTGTCCAATAATATTCATTTTATTGATAATTCAATAGTAGTACTATTCAAACATCATTTCAATCTAAATTTATTTAATATTTAAAGATAAACTCAAATAAATTTATGTCCAATAATAATTCAATAGTAGTACTATTCAAACATCATTTCAATCTAAATTTATTTAATATTAAAGATAAACTCAAATAAATTTATGTCCAATTCGACAATTACATTTAAGATCATGTCTTACTTTTCTTTGTCCAATAATATTCATTTTATTGATAATTCAATAGTAGTACTATTCAAACATCATTTCAATCTAAATTTATTTAATATTTAAAGATAAACTCAAATAAATTTATGTCAAATTCGACAATTACATTTTTTTTTTTATGAAAGACATTACATTTTTGTTGTTAAATACAGGTCAAACTCTGAAAGAAAAAAAAATAAATGTAAGAGGTTCCTTTGGATATAAGATTTTTTTTTTAAATGAGTTTCGTATCAGATTAATTAAACTCTCATCATCTTAACCTATTGTTTTGGCTTTTGTAATATTTTTATTTTTGTTCACCGTTATAATGTTCACTATTTCGCTCATGTACATTGACCGAAACTCATAAATTTTGTGTTCAATTTTGCCCGTTATTTAATACTACTATTTGTTATTGTCATTTAATTGTTTTTCTAACAAACCGTTATCAAAATCTTGGTTTCCGAGCTTGAATATGAGTTCTTCACCGTGATGTAATTTTAGATTGTTTTCTTTTTCCTATGGAGACTACATTAAATATTTTGTAAGGGATCCTATATTGGGTATTGTGTATTATGTAATGCGAAATAAAAATTAAACAAACAAGAATTATTTGTCGACAAAATTTATTGTATAACGAATTAACGATTGTATGAAAGTTGTAGTAAGTGACATACATTACAGCTTTTGATTTTTACTCTCTTTTACCTAATACATTTTTATTTTGTGTGAGAAATTAAAAATAAAAAGATATAATGTATGTCATTTTGTACAACATTTATATAACGGTTGTACCGTAAAAAAATTCATTATTTTTCAGATATATATTTTTCAAATGAATAAAGAATTGAAAGAATATGAAATATTTGTGTCCAACATATGAACACAAACAATCCAGGTAAAAAGTACTAATGCATGAAAGAAATAACAAAAAATGATAAGGTATAAAGGTATATCTATATTATTTATAGTTAGTGTTTGCATTGTCTAACCATTTTGGTCATAAATTAGATCTATTTTAATAATTATAGTCATAAAAATAAATTATCCCCAAGAGAGGGTTCTATATATCAATACTATATATTCTAAGCTAAGTGGGAATCCGAAAGAAGTTTGAATAATATTTTATTTTATTTAAAGGCTAAGGACAAATTACAAGCTGGGGCTGAATTATTAATTTACAGAAATCAATGGATGGTGGTGGTAATTATCAACACTAAAAATAGTAGTAGTTTGACATTGGAAATAGCAAGATCCAAATAGAGATATAGTACATTAGTACACAATGAGACCATTTGATTCGTGCTCATGTTACTTTGAGAATCCTATGAAAAGCAGTCACATGCTTTGCAATTTTGTACAGTGGAAGTGGAAGTGAGATTTCTATGTAATTTATTCTTATATAAAATATAATTTCTTTTAGTTTTTTTTGTTTTGTATCATAATATAAATTCATTTAAATAATCAAGGAAGCATTTATTACATTTTTCTATTTTTATCCTTCATTTATTATCTATTCAACCACTTTTTACTCCTCTACATTAATAATAGTTAAATGTTATTTTAGACTTTTCCATCAAAATTAATGACACATAACCAATTTAACCAACTTTCTTAATCTATGTGAAATACCTTAAAATGAGACTTATATTGTGGGAATGAGGTAGTACAAGTTTATCTTTTCCAAATGTGTTTTCTTTTTTTTTTAGAAGGAATAATTTGCCATTGTTGAATTGGATATCGTGTTTCAAACACCGATACGATACTACGTACCAAATACGACACCGATATAAACACGTCATGAAATTATACGGATGTGACTATATTATATAATTGTCCTTTTTTTCATCGAAACAAAATTACCATAATTTATGGACTATAACTTACACCTACACATGATGAGATTCGAACTCAAAACCTCTAGGTATTGAATAAGATAATTATTTGACTTATTAAACTATATTCGACACACCCCGCAATCCCGTGGAAAGTGGTTGACACGGAGATTGGACTTTAAACTTGGCAAAACGAGGTTGAGTCAACGGTTTGGTGAGGACATCCGCTAACTGATCATTCGATGAGATAAATGAGATGCCAAGCTTGCAAGCGGCAACTAATTCGCAAACATGGTGGAAATCGATCTCTATGTGCTTTGTGCGTGCATGAAACACCGGATTGTGAGCAAGGTAGGTGGTGCCAATATTATCACACCAAAGAGTTGGCGCGGAAGACAACGGAACCTGCATCTCATGAAAAAGACTGCAAAGCCACAGGAGTTCGGCGGCGGTGTTGGAAAGAGTCTTGTACTCGGCCTCAGTGCTACTCTTAAAAACCGTCAAGTGTTGTTTACTACGCCAACTAATTATATTATCACAAAGGAAGACACAATATGCCCCAACTGAACGGCGATTATCGGTGTCAGCGGCCCAATCAGAATCAGAATAAGCCCGGAGCGAAATATGGGACCGGTGAGAGAAGAAGAGACCATCAGAGATAGTATGCTTAAGATACCGAAGAATACGTTTAACGGCAACCCAGTGAGCTTCGGTAGGCGAATGCATATACTTACTAACTTTGTGGACCACAAACGCAATATCAGGGCGTGTGAAACTGAGATACTGTAGACCGCCAACAATAGTGCGATAAAGCGACGGATCGGCGGAGGGAGGGCCATCGTCAAGTGTAAGACGGGAGGAGGTCGACATAGGTGTCTGACAAGGCTTGGCCTTGTCCAGAGAGGCACGCTGCGTAAAGCTGAAAGATATACTTGCGCTGAGTGAGAAATAGTCCATCGAAGGTAGGAAGCACCTCAATGCCAAGAAAATAGGACAGAGAACCAAGGTCCTTAACCGGAAATTGCCGACCAAGATACGAGATAACCTGCTCAATAAGAGAAGACGAAGAACCAATAATAATATCATCCATATAAATAAGAATATAAACATGAGCACTATCACGAGAATAAATATATAAGGACGTGTCGGCTTTGGAGCCGACAATACCAAACTGAGTCAAGACATCGGTAAAGCGAGAGAACCAAGCACGGGGAGCCTGACGAAGGCCATAAAGGCTACGGCAAAGACGGAAAACATAACCGGATAATCATGGTGAACAAATCCTTCGGGGTGTTGCATATAAACGGGCTCATATAAATGTCCATGTAGGAAAGCATTCTGAATATCCACATGGCGAAGAGACCAACCCTGCGAAACGGCAAGAGATAGAAGAAGACGAATAGTGACCGGTTTGACGACCGGACTAAATGTGTCAGTGAAATCAACTCCTTCGGCCTGATGAAAACCCTTGGCCACAAGGCGAGCCTTGTGACGCTCAAAACGGCCATCAACATGATGCTTAATGCGATAAACCTATTTATTTCCAAAAATATTCATGCCAAATTTGCTACTCCGGACAAATCGAGGATGCGGAGGCAAAAGAGAGGTAAGAAGAGTGGAAACGCGACGGTCCTCCCCCCCCTTTCTACTCCGGACAAAATCGTGGTGCTATGAACATCTCTTGCCAAATTTGCTCTCAAGTCGGCAATGTTGCTCCCTTCTGATCATATTCAATCAATGAAATATGATATTCTAAATTACAATAGAGACCTAGATCTCAGCTTGACCATTAAGGTAAGCCTCATCGACAAACATCGAAAGCATGATTTGTATATGCGCTTACTGATATTAAAGACAACAGAGTGTGTCCTCAAACCACACATAAACTTGGTTGATTTTCACAAGATTAATTAATTTCAAGATTAAACCAAATAAAGGTGAGTGATTTATCGGCATGTACTTAAAACTAATTGCTATTTAAATCAGTGACGGACCCAGAAAAAAATCTCAGTGGGGGCACGGGAACAAATTTGAAAGGCGAGTGGGGCATCAATAGTGTTTTTACATTTTTACCTATAAAAACACGTCGATTTTCGGATCTCAGTGGGGGTCATGCACCCCCCCTTTTCAAGCTGGGTCCGTCCCTGACTTAAATATATCCATAGAGCTGTAGAATATCAAGCTCTTGACAGAACAGACTTGAAAGTCTAGGAACACAAATTCAATTCAGAATTCAGAGGGAAAATGGAAACAACAATTTTATTGCTGTATTCAAAAGATTAAAAGTTACAAGATGTTTATTCCCTTGCTTATATAGAGTTGAGAAATGTAATTGATCCGATGGAATAAGTAATAACTGAAATAACAAACATAATCACATATAACTAATTAAAGCTACAAGGTGTTTGATAAAAGCCTAAGAGAACTAATGTTGTTTAGTATCTTCTGCAATAATTAGAAGCTAATCTGATGTCTTCTGAATTCTGATCTTTATGTTCCGGCTCATATTCTAAGGAATATCTGTTGGAAGTAGCGCTCGAAAGACAATTTATGTAATTGTTTTTATAATTAATAAATGACAGATTTATTCTCATCTTATTATTTACTTTGTGCTTATAAGAAAATACACTACTTTAAACCTCAAGTCGTATCATATGTAGTCATATAACTTAGTGTGTGTCACACATGAGGATTAAGTTTATGGTGATACATTTGAAATGTTAGTCCGTGGTGAACTTAATCAAAGTATGAGGTCTATTGATTAAACCACCATTAATGCTGCCAGAACACTTTATGGTGTGACCGTCCTATCCGGACCGTCGACATTGGTTGTTTAAGTGGGGCATTTATATATGATGAGAGTCATATAGATTCGAACCGATTTAATCTGCGTTTCTCATATAATTCTATGATTGAGAAATCTTATTAAATCACAAGATAATCATATATGGATTAACCTTGATTACAGACTCCTACTTGTTTCAGGATAGGGTTTGATTTGTTCGTTAAGGATCGCTAAGAGGCGCGGTCCGAATCACTTTCACGTTGACACTATTCTGGAATGAGTGAGAAGTGTGTGTTTCACATATATGGAATACATTCCTTCCTGCGGGAAGTAGAAAGACAATCCCCTTATTTGTTGATCCTAGAAACTTATCGATCCGCGGAGTTCGTATTGGTTATGAACTAATTAATCACTAGTGGGTTAATGGTAAATAAGGATAAGATGTATTGAAGAAGGTTTACGGAAATAATCCCGCTTCATTACGGATAGTCTATGGAGGGTTAGTTTATATGTAATGATTATATCAATGGATACTTATCAACTCGACTCGACGTTTTGTGAATAAGTTATATCTATAATCGATAGAGTTCAGTTTCGGATTTATGGTGGTGTAATTTCGGAATTAATAAGCTGAGTAGAAATATTCTGTTCGATGAATATTCAATTTATTGTAGCTACTGGTTATAGGTCCATGGTCCCCGGGTTGGCTCTAACACGCGAGTGTTTTCTCGTTTTATGGAACCTCGATAATAAATTAAATAGTTGGTCTATTTAATGAATATGCAATATTATTTATTTGGTAAAAAAATATGTAAAATAGAAAAAGGCATTTTCTATTTAAAAAATGACAAATTTGTGGCACCCCAAATGTGATAAATTAGGAAAATAATTTTTTTTTAGATTATGTCACATGTGTAATTAATTAATTATTTATTTGTTGGATAATTAATGGAAAAAAAAGAGATTGATTTTTTGGGAATTATGAATTATCTCTTATCTTTTGGCAAATATTTTTTCCTTGTGGGAATAGGTAATTGTAGTGTGAAAATGATAACTCTCTTGACTAGTTATTTTCCTATATAAAAAGTGTTCCTCCTAACATAATTGCAACATAAAATTGGCGCCACACATCAAATAAAAAGAAAGAAAAATTAGTTTCTTGTCTTAGTTATTAAGAGAAGAAAACCTAAGGTTTTTCTTGTGCATATTCGAGGAGGTTCTACGGCGAGGATCGACGTCCACCAGTCGTCGCTTGGAGATACAATCCGGAAGACTACGGCTTCTCCCTTGGTCGATTGCTTCTCCCTCTCCTTTTGGTAAATCTTCAATCTTCTCATAGTTAGATTAATTATTTATGCGAATCAAATCGTGGTATTATCGTATGCGAATTTATTCGTAGCTTCCGCTGTGCTAGATCGAGCGTCTCGATCGGTGTTGTGAATCAGATCTAACGATCCAATTACGGATCGGATCGGATTCGGGTTTCTATATATCCAGCAATATCCATTGAAGCAAGTTGTATCGTTTCTTTGTGTTAGAATTTCTTGCTTACAATATTGATCGACAACATAGAGAACTTCATGCCAAATCATCATGCTAACTAAGAACTCATTGCTCCTAAATTCATGTATAAATAGATAGAGATTCGGATCCACTAAATGTGTTGGCATCTTCACTTGAATTTTCTAAATCAATCTTTGCTCCCAAATTCATGTTCTGATCCTTATGTTAAAGACTTCATATTCCACTCAATGCTCCCAAATACATGTATAGTTATATTTGATTGCTTCAACATTTTCAATATTACTCTCCCAATCAGCGTGAGACAAAGAAATAAGTGTAAGACAATTCACATGTCGATCACACCGCTTTGTTCAAGATGAAATAAAGTGTATAAAGGCACCGAACCATGCCAAATTAACTTATAGCCTCATGTCACACAGTGCATGATTAAAACTATAACAACCACAAGGTGCATAAAACGCTCTAGGATTTACGTTAAGCAATCTACTTTGAACACCTATGCAATGACCTTTCATGTTGGCAACCATTATCACAATTAACATTGGCGTCATATGTCATCAATGTTCAATCCAAATATTAATAAAGTATTTCAAGCTCTTAGAAGAGTCTCAATCCTTGTTGTATCTCAACCTTTATAAATCCAACAAAATACTCTACAACGTCTACGGGGGAGTCATAGAGATTTACACGGTGAATGAGTAAAGAAACATGCTCTTCATGACTTACATCAAGAGTACAATCAAGTATACCTGAAAATAATTTGCATTTTTTTATATAATCAAGGATTTCATTTCCCCCCACTAGCCAACATCTGAATAAGTTAATTCTGAATTTTGTGGCTAAAGTAGTGATATCAAATTCGATTGTTTCCAACATGCCATAAGTGCTCATGTATTACACGGTCAAACTGTACGATCATTTCAATCATACTTAAAAAAATCCATTGTCTTCCTCATAGACCTTCTCCTTAGGGCATTTGTAGCAGTAGCCATATACGGTGCCCTATCACTAAAATAAAGATAAAAAATGTATTTTTCCCTCAAATACCTCCACAGCAGAAGCCTAATCTCTATCCCTGTTTAAGGGTCAATGAACAGTGTATCATCATTTATGGAGCACTATCCCTATTTTAAAGCACTGTCTTTATTTTAATGGTATACATGGTGTAAAGATAGAGATAGAAATGCTGTTGTAGAGTGTTTTGAATTGAGATATTGTAAAATAAGGATATGTATTATTTTATATTATTTTAAAGATAAAAAATAAGGTTTCTTTTGGGAATGCCCTAAGGTTCCCCCAAAGGCCAAATTATATTTTTGCAAGATATTTAACACCACCAATTATTCCCTCCAGAACTTGCTTTATGTGTTCTCCTTGTCTCATAATTTGTTCTTGTGCACTTTTATCAATTGTATTTTCAAGCTTCAGTTTTGTTTCCAATTCAAACCATTTTTGCATGCAAACCATGTGTTCCTTGCTTGTTTTACGTGGTCTAAGTCTACTTTTAATATTGTGCCAATCTCTAAAACCGATACCTGTCAACCGGAAATCTTCTTCTTTATCCTTGAAAAGCTAAGGACAAGAGCAAAACTTTCTATCAGAGAACTTTGAATACACAAGTCATTTTCTGTGAGTAGTGATAGTGTCACGATAAAATATACACAATAAAATCCACAACACACTTTTGAACCATTAGTTATGACGTTGGACCTATTGATTCAGATGAGTCTCATAGAAATCAATGGTTTAAAAGTGTGTTGTGGTATTTTGTATTGAAAAGAGATGTTTCTTATCTGAACCTTACCTCGGATCAGTGGCAGAAACCAGAAAATTTTTCCGGAGTGGTCTTGGTATATAAACTTCAAAACTAAAAAAAATCCGGGAAAAAATCCAGGGTTGTCTTGGTATATAAACTGTAAAATTGAAAAAAAAAATCCGGGAAAAAAATGTTGATTGTGGGATTTGAACGGTCTTGGTATATATAAATTGCAAAGCTAAAAAAATTCCGGGGAAAAAATCCAGGGTAGTCTTGGTATATAAACTACAAAGCTAAAAAGGAATCCGGGGAAAAAATGTTGAGTGCGGTATTTGAACCTACGACTATGCAAAAAATAAAAGATTTCTTCTTAAACCACTAGGATATATGGTTTTTATTATATAAAAAGAAAGGCACATTACATACTAATGTTAATACTAATACTAATACAATAATATTTTTGTTTTTTTTTGTTTTTTTAATATTTGGGGTGGTCTTGAGACCACCCCTACCCCTAGGGTAGGTCCGCCCCTGCCTCGGATATTCACACTCTTTTCATTTCAACTCTTAATGGTCTGTCTTTCAAGTAAGTTAATGAGATTGTGATCAATTAACTTCCAATTATTTGGATCATAAAATTCTAAGGACATCCATTATTTTTCATGATCCGAAGAAATGTAATTTAAAGTGAATAACATTAAAGACAAACCATTTTTTTCCAAAATACAACTATTATTTAGGAACGGATGTAGTATAAGCGTATGTATTTCAATAGGGAGATACAGTACTCGTAAAAAAAAGAGGGAAAATATACCATACATTTCTAATTGTATTACTTTAGGAAATTAAATTTGTTTATATGATAAAACCTTTAATGACTATTCAAGTAAGTTGCGTTCATCCGGTGTCTCGATCACAGTAAAAGGGAAACAAATTATCTGCAGACGTACTCTTTGACTTGGCTTCTTGTGCAAACATCCCTTATTCTTTTTTTATGTTTTATATTTATTTTTGTGATAATTCAAATTGTATATTATTCTTTTTTTTTTTTAAGAATTGTATATTATTCTACTGGACGACAATCACAAGCTGCCATTCAGGTGAAGAAAAATCATGGTACATCGGTTGTTAAAAGGGTTATATCAAACGGAGGATTAGATGCATCCAATTCATCAATTTTTATCTAATAAAAATATGTAGGTGTGAGATAGATGTATCACATCCATCCATTTAAAATAACTTTCTAATAACCAATTTACAATAACTTTTCT
Source organism: Gentiana straminea (assembly GCA_036785695.1). NCBI lineage: Eukaryota > Viridiplantae > Streptophyta > Magnoliopsida > Gentianales > Gentianaceae > Gentiana > Gentiana straminea. The sequence continues at coordinate 6,194,250 of JAVUPR010000223.1, forward strand.
CGTCAGATATAGAGTGTGGGCTATCTATGCTCTGCCTAACGTGGTGTGTTTTTTTTTAATTTTAAACTTATTTATTCATTTAAACTCTTTTTTTTTTTTTTTTTTTTTTTGAGGAGTAAAAACATTTTCATTAATTCAGATCTGCCAGAGTAGCAGAGATAACATCAAACGGTGGGGAAGAACCCCAAGCAGTCAAAGAGGCTACCGAAAGCCGTATGTCAGCAAGAAACAAACGCGGGACATTCCCCGCACGCTTAATAAAAGAAAAACCGAATAGTAAAAATAATAGGGATCTAGAAAGACAATCGGATGCTAAACGCCCAAATGCCGTTAAGTCCGTAGAAGGTTGCCGAGCCGCCGAACGAACAGATGAGACAATCACTCTCAACAACCAAAGTCATGAACCCCGGCGTTATCGCTTCCTGCATCGCCAGATAGATAGCACGCATCTCCAAAAAAGACGCTGCGATGCCCGGATCGACCGATAGGAAAACGTGCCAACACTGTCCCGAGATGGTCTCGAAAAATTAGTCCAACACCAGAAGAATCTGTTGTGACTGATGCATCCACGTTACACTTAATGGTTCCTTCACGGGGGGCTCCCACTTCGAAGGATGGGGGGCCCGAAGATCTGCAACAGGGAAAGCCGCGAGTGCTGCTCCATACTCCTCAGCGGATGCCAAGGTCCGGGAACAGATGCTCCCCACATAAACGGCGCGACCCTCAAACACCGCACTGCATCTCGCCTTCCACACGTTCCACATCAACCAAGTGATAAGAGCCATCTCCTCTCGCCCCTTTTCATCCAGTAACCGCATAAACATCTCCCTAAAGGAGGAAGCGCGCAGATAATCAAGCACGTAGGGGTGCTGGGAAGCCTGCCAAATTCTCCTAGCCATCTCACAGTCAAACAGAACATGGCGTAGAGTCTCCATTGTTTGCCCACACGCAAGGCAAATCCCGTCACCAAGAGAGCGACGAAGTAAACCCTGCCCAATAGCCAAGCAGTCATGCAGGCATCGCCAAAGAAAGTGATGAATGCGAGGCTGTACCTTTAGACGCCAACACTCCGTCCACAAGCCGTCGCCAGGGCCTGACATCGTAGACTGCGTCCGCAACGAAGGCCTATATAGCTGCAAAGCCTGAAAATAGCCTGACCTGACCGTATACACCCCCTTTGGATCATAGTGCCAAATAAGTTTATCATCATGACCCTCCGGGGCCAGAGGTGTAGCCAGGATCGCATCAATTTCCCACGGTTGAAATTGTTCCCGAATAAAGTCTGCATTCCATCCTCTATGATCCGATGAAAGAAGACAAGCAACCATGCTATCAGGATGCAAAGAATGACCCGAGTGCAAAAGCCTGAAGGATGGTGCCAGAGCAGTCCAAGGATAGTCGAAACGGAACATGTATATATTATTATTTATTTTTAACCTTTTTTTTCAGAAACGGAACATGTATATTATTATTGTTTTCTTTTTTTCCTGTGCAAGACTCTAACTCAAATCTCTTGGTCTTGTGGTTTCAATTTTAACCGCTTAGTCAAAAACGCCATTGACAGCATGGTGTGTTGCTTAGTCTTACTAAGCATAAAACTTTCAACTTTCTGTGCCGGGTAATCAATTTATATATAAATATTTTTTCCACCGTACGTAAATATTTTGAAAAGCCTTGGAGCAGGAACCAATATATATAAACATTCTATCCACTATACATAACATTTTCTCTATTTGTGACGCATTTGTTTCATATATCGAGTTCTTATCCGAAAAAAACGACCAACATCTGTATAATTAAAATAGATTAATTGTATACGTCAGTCTGACATCATTTAATTAATATCATAGTACAAAGCGGAAGATGAAACAATGACTCGAAAAACAAAAAGACGATTAAAGACGATCGAAAAAAACATACGCCGCAACTAATACACCATTGCTAGAAAATTACACAATAACCAAACCATCATTCAACTATTTACAACTCTTGTATCCACAACCAGAAAATATTACTCATGTCTCAAAACCATTTCAAAAAATAAACAATAGTCTATACCAAAATGTTGGATTTAACTTTATTGATGTAATAACTTCAATTCAGGATCGTTATGTTAATTTATCAATAATTTAAAGAAAAGATAAAACAAAAGTGTATCTAAATCTTTGGATTATAGAAGAGTCTATACCAAAATACATAAAGGTAAAAAATTTATTAAAACTCCAACAAGTACCACTCTAAGATCACTCATCAGCGACCTCGAACTCAACATCAACTGCATCACATTCTCGGGATGAGGAAACATAAAGTAAAGCGATGTAAGTACATAAGTAGTTAGTAAAGGATGGAAACATTGGATTTTTAAATAAACAACCAATTAACAAGATATTGTCTACAGACGCTACCAAGAACCCCCCGTTCCAAAATAACCGAGACATTTGACAAAAAAATTTGTTCCAAAATAACTGAGACAAGACATTTTTCAATACAAAATTTAATGCATTTTTCACTTTTTCCCATCTTTTTATTTTTTTCATACACTATTTTAAATGCACTAGTATTATTTACTTCATTTTCCATAAGGGTATTCTAGTATTTATCTAATGAATGTCAAACAATCATTTTTTTAAAGGAATAATCAATTACTTTCTTAATCTGCGTGTTTTTGACAACTGCATCAGTTATCGTGGAACAGATGGAATATATGTTATCAAGAGACTTGAATTTTGGATAAAGATGTAATGATATTATTATGCCAACATTCTGAGCCTTATACGGGCCTTACAAAGATAATGACAAATGGGATAAAATCTAGGTAGAATCTAGTACTAGATATTCTAGTACACTCTCATAATAACAAACATTTAAGGAAAGACTAATATACCCTAATTGATCTTATCTTCTAACATCCCTCCTCAAACGAGAAGCGGTCTTGACCACTTGAAATTTGTCTCGAAACTGACTGAACTTGGTGATGGACAGTGGCTTAGTAAAACAGTTTGCTACCTGTTCAGAGGAAGGAATGTACTTGACAGAAAGAGAACCTTCCATAATCTTGTCCCTAATAAAATGAACATCTAGTTCAACATGCTTGGTCCTGTTATGAAACACAGGATTGTATGCCAGAGCTTGAGCACTCAGATTATCACACCAAATCACAGAAGTTTTTGGTAGAGGAATGCATAGTTCACCAATGAGGGATCTGAGCCACTGAATTTCTGCTGCTGTGTTTGCTAGGGCTCTTTATTCAGATTCTGTGCTGGATCTAGAGACCATTCCTTGTTTCTTGGAGCTCCATGACACTAAGGATCCACAGATATAAACACAATATCCAGCAATTGATCTTCTATCATCTAGATCACATGCCCAGTCTGCATCTGAAAACCCTGTCATATTGATTCCTTGATCAAGGAGGACATGTAATCCATAGTCAATAGTGCCCTGCACATATCTGAGAAGCCGTTTAAGGGATTGTCAGTGTATCACTCTTGGGTGCGGCATATATTGGCTAAGAGTATTCACAGCATAAGCTATATCTGGCCTAGTGAAGGTCATATACTGGAGTGCACCAATGACACTTCTATATAAAGTAGGATTATCCATCAGAGGACTATTGGTGCTAGTGAGATCCACTCCAAGAGCCATTGGTGTAGGACAAGGTTTGAGATGAGTGAAATCAAGTTTCTGTAGGAGTTGAGTAGCATACATTTTCTGATTAAAGTACAGACCCGTATCATCTCTATGAACCTGCATTCCCACAAAGTGACTCAGGCTCCCAAGATCTTTCAGTGCAAATTTCTGATGAAGCATCTTGATGAACTTTTGTATCAGGTCAAACCTATTTCCAGTTACTATTATGTCATCAACATATATTAGAACATATAATAGGGTGGCTCCTTGCTTGAATATGAAAAGTGACACATCTACTTTGGACTGTCTGGAACCCCAACTGACAAGTTGTTTTGTCAATTCCTCAAACCAGGCCCTAGGGGCCTGTTTGAGACCATAAAGAGCCTTTTTCAGACAACATATATGATGAGGTTTCAAAGTATCAACAAACCCTTCTGGGTGGGGCATGTACACTGCTTCTTTGAGGTGTCCATTGAGAAAAGCATTGTTGATGTCAATTTAGTTGATTTTCCACTGACATGCAACAGCTAAGGCTAAAATCACCCTGATAGTGGAGGCCTTTGCCACATGACTGAATGTTTCAGTGTAGTCCAGGCCTGGAGTTTGTAGGAAACCTTTAGCAACAAGTCTTGCCTTGTGCTTCTGTATAATTCCATCAGCATTCAATTTCAGTTTGAATATCCATTTGTTCCCCACCAGTTTGAGTTTAAGGTTTGGAGGAACCAGTTCCCAGGTGTTGTTCTGCATCAGAGCCTTATACTCTTCTTGCATAGCTCATTTCCATTCACTCTGCTTTAGGGCATCATATACTCTTGTTGGTTCAATTGGATATGAGTGAGCATGGTGTGTGGCTAAGTAGGAGAAGGTCTTAGGCTTGAAGATGACATTTTTTGACCTGGTTTGCATTTGATGAACTGGTGCGGGTTGATGGATAGGTGAAGGTGGTGGTGAAGGTGTGTTTTGAGGTATAGGTGAAGGTGATTGTACTTGTGTCGCGGATTTTATCAACACAAAAAAAACAAGTAATAATCCGGTTAACCTCAAGTATAAGGATCGTAGTAATAGCGGTTAATGCCGGGTCGATCTTACGGGGAACTAAACGATTGTGATTTCTAGTTTTTATCTAACTAACCTATGTCACGATTACTAAGCTAAATAGCGGATAAAACTAAACGAATGCTGAAAATTAAACTTAACTAAAACGTAAAACTGGACAGAAGAGATGATCTAAAGCCAGGAAGGATACGGGCTGCGAACCAATTTAAATTAACTAATCTAAGATGCAGATAAAAGTAAACTAACTAGACAAATTCAAGCTTTTAAGGATTTAAATCAAATTTATAACGAGCAAACGAGGATTGATCCACCTATCCAACAAGCATTGATTTCCTATCTCGATTATATTGCAGTTTTTATCTAGGTTGTGATTCACCTCACCTAAACATGAACCCTAATTCCTTAGAAAGTTCATCTATTAACCTACTATCTTCCGATATAAGATTAACGCGTTTTCTAACCAAAGGTGCAAACTTTGTGTTTATAATCTAGTAATCAAACCTATTAACTTCCGTTATGATAGATTCGAATTACTATTCCTATTCATGGTGATCTAGGGTTTATTAAGACTTCCATCAACAATAAACAATCAACACATGCACATCTTCCGATATAAGAGCAATTTAAACATGAATAAGCATGAATAAGAAACAACCTTTATTAAAAACTCACAGTATAATCGAAGAAAACGAAATCAACAATTGTTGGACGGCTTCACAATACTCGTTTGATGAAGCTTTTAGCCTACGAACATCCTCGGCAACTCAAATTTGCGAAACGAGTGCATAAAAAGTAACTAGTTTTTAATCTAAACTAAGAGCATAAAAACTGGAATAAAAAGATGAAAAACGCAGCCTAAAGCGCCCCTAGGTTTAGGGTTTTAAATAATGAGTGTATGATGCCTTTGTGTGGAGAAAACGACCGACTATATATAGATTTTAAAGTCGGTTTCAGTAAGTCGGCTCCCGGACGCCCGTCTGGATCCTTGAACGCCCGTCCATTCTTCATATGAACTTCAAATCGGGCCGAGTCATGACCAAACGCTCGTCCAGACGGCGTCCACTTCGGCGTCCAAACATCCGAATCAACTTCCCATCCCCGGACGCTCGTTCGGTTACATCAGACGCCCGTCCACTGGACGGGACCTGGACGCCAGTCCAATATGACTGGATTTCGATTTCTTTATCTTTATCTCCTTTTAATTCAATGTAAATCATCATTATCTCCTCCTCTTTAATCAAATCCGACTTGATCATCTTTGAATCACCTCTTGAGCTCGAGTTTGTGCTTCTATGACACATAAAAATATCGCAAAATGTAATATCGCTCAAATAATCATAAAAACATAATTAAAACACATAAATTAATCTATGTTGCGAATAACTTATTTAAAATACCATTTGCTCGATAAATCCATTAAACGCTCGTTTCTTATACAAATTCATACAAATATGAGGGAAAATAACATAAAATATAGCGTTATAAATCGTATAAATTCACCCTTAACAACTCCCCCACACTTAGCTTTTGCTCGTCCCGAGCAAAACAAAACAAAAACTAGGCTCGGAAAAAGAACAGACATCTCAACATATATAACATATATCCAATAAATCAGAAGTTCACCAGTGCGTGTGTGCTAAACCATAGAAAACTTCCACTAAATCCAAACTTGAAAAACTCAAAGAAAAACTAGCTAGTACCCCCTTGTAGACTAGTAATCAATGACACTCATAAGATGCACCCTACAAACGTGATATATCCCGAAAAGAATGACCGAATATATCTAGGGCCTTTCTGAAATACTCAGAGGACAATCCCTACAGCATATCTGACAGTTTATACTGGGGATAAGATAGACGATAACTTAGTCTCATATCAATTTCATAACAGCACTTTCATAAGTTGATTTAATTATTTCACTTAAACACACATTAGAATGAGCTATTGCCCGGTCATAGCGAGAATAGGACATTTCGAGATAATACCCTACCTTACTCCAATCATAAGGCAAACTTTTTTCTAAGCGTCGTGAGCTTTTAGTCATCATAGTGGCATAGGACATACGTGGTATACCCTACCTCACTCAAATCATCGACTAGCTTCCGACACACCCATCTTATTCATTTAATTCAACTTTTTCAAATGACATTAGCTACGTATTACTTATCACATTCAAACTTTCAGATATTCACAGTATAACATACTCGGAACTAAATACAAACCATCATAAGTCTCGAGATATACATGTAGCACTAAGCACATGACTTATAAGAAAACAAAAATCACTAATCCAAAAGGGGTATAACTTTATAGAATAGCTCATCATTCACTATGGCTCGTGAAAAATAGTTTCGGGTGAAACAACTCACTTACTAACCATATGATATATAGCTGTGATGACTATACAAAAAACGAACATTGAAGTGAATTGCCTACTCGGGACAAAACAAAAACGAAAATGTCGGAGAATTTTCAAAAAATTTAGCTCATTTGCAAAGAAACATTACGAATTAAGCAACTGTGTAGATACATATCGAAACATTCCCCTCCCCCACACTTAAAAACTCAACATGTCCTCATGTTGCGCAGATCGGAAAGAAAAAAGGAAAAAACTTAGCTGATTGAAACCGAAACGCGAATCGTCAGTCAGGCCGGAGCCTACATAAGGACACTTTAGAGTGCGTAACCAGACAATGTAGCTCGTCGAAACCGCTAAAAATATACCTGCACGTCTGGACAAGCATGGAACCATCTCGGGGAAAACGGGGAGTTATACCAAAATGAAAAGAGATATCAAAAATGAATATAACGCAAAAGTGAAAACATTCAATACATCCAGAAAGTGTAAACACAGTAGACGTGAAAGTACTGGCGCCTTATGGCTTACATGATCCATCGGGAAAAGTAACAGTAGTAATAGCAAAATTACAACGAATCATATAAGAAAAAGTATCAATAACATACATCCCTCGGAGCAAAGAAAAAGAAAAACTAGAATCAGAAAAATAAAATCAAGGCTGGCTCGGTGCCCCAGAATCATCGATTATATTGCAGTTTTTATCTAGGTTGTGATTCACCTCACCTAAACATGAACCCTAATTCCTTAGAAAGTTCATCTATTAACCTACTATCTTCCGATATAAGATTAACGCGTTTTCTAACCAAAGGTGCAAACTTTGTGTTTATAATCTAGTAATCAAACCTATTAACTTCCGTTATGATAGATTCGAATTACTATTCCTATTCATGGTGATCTAGGGTTTATTAAGACTTCCATCAACAATAAACAATCAACACATGCACATCTTCCGATATAAGAGCAATTTAAACATGAATAAGCATGAATAAGAAACAACCTTTATTAAAAACTCACAGTATAATCGAAGAAAACGAAATCAACAATTGTTGGACGGCTTCACAATACTCGTTTGATGAAGCTTTTAGCCTCTGAACATCCTCAGCAACTCAAATTTGCAGAAACGGTGCATAAAAAGTAACTAGTTTTTAATCTAAACTAAGAGCATAAAAACTGGAATAAAAAGATGAAAAACGCACCTAAAGCCGCCCCTAGGTTTAGGGTTTTAAATAATGAGTGTATGATGCCTTTGTGTGGAGAAAACGACCGACTATATATAGATTTTAAAGTCGGTTTCGGTAAGTCGGCTCCCGGACGCCCGTACGGATCCTTGAACGCCCGTCCATTCTTCATATGAACTTCAAATCGGGCCGAGTCATGACCAAACGCTCGTCCCGACGGCGTCCACTTCGGCGTCCAAACATCCCGAATCAACTTCCCATCCCCGGACGCTCGTTCGGTTACATCGACGCCCGTCCACCGGACGGGACTCCGGACGCCTTGATCCAATATGATTTCGGATTTCGATTTCTTTATCTTTATCTCCTTTTAATTCAATGTAAATCATCATTATCTCCTCCTCTTTAATCAAATCCGACTTGATCATCTTTGAATCACCTCTTGAGCTCGAGTTTGTGCTTCTATGACACATAAAAATATCGCAAAATGTAATATCGCTCAAATAATCATAAAAACATAATTAAAACACATAAATTAATCTATGTTGCGAATAACTTATTTAAAATACCATTTGCTCGATAAATCCATTAAACGCTCGTTTCTTATACAAATTCATACAAATATGAGGGAAAATAACATAAAATATAGCGTTATAAATCGTATAAATTCACCCTTAACAACTTGTGATGATGGTGATTGTGCTTGTGGTGATGGTGATGGTGATGGTGCAGGTGTCAGTGTGTGTGGTAAGTAACCTGTTGGTGATGTAGATCCTGGTTCAGGTGAGCCTTGGTCAGTTGAGGATGAGCTGCCAGTTGGTGATGTCACTGAGAGATGTTCTGTATCATGATGTTGTATATTAGGAGCATTAGTGAAGCCAGGATTGTAACCATTATCATCAGGAAAACCAGTCTTATAAGGAAAATGATCTTCATTGAACACCACATCTCTGGAAGTGTAAATCCTACCTAATGGTTCCAGACAGAGATAGCCTTTGTGATTAGGGCTAGGACCTAGGTAGACACACTATTTTGTATGGAATTGGAACTTATGGTTTTGATATGGTCTAAGATAGGGGTAGCAAGCACATCCAAACACTCTAAACTGATTATATTTAGGCTTCTTGCCAAATAAGACTTCATGGGGTGATTTTTCAGACAAGATAGGAGTTGGAAGAGAGTTGATGATAGTAACCAGCATACCTAAAACCTTCCCACCAAAACTTAAGTGGAAGGGAAGCTTGAGCTAACAAAGCAAGCCCCATTTCAACTATATGTCTGTGCTTTCTTTCAGCCTTGAGATTTTGAGCATGTGCATAAGGACATGGATGCCTAAACATGATTCCAGTTTGTTTTAGGACAGGTTCAAAACTTCTGTATCCCCCCAAATCAGATTGTAGAGTTTTGATCTTCTTGTCAAATTGGTTTTCTGCCATGGTTTTGAATTCTAGGAAGGCATTTAGGGCTTCAAATTTTAATTTCAGAGGATAGATCCAGGTAAACTTGGTATGATCATCCACAAAGTGTATATAGTAAGTGTATCCATTTGAAGATCTGATTGGTGAGGGTCCCCATAAATCTGAATGAATAAGTTCCAAGGGTTGTGTGGTTTTAGTGTCAGAATGAGAATAAGGCAAATTATGACGTTTTCCAAATTGACAAGCTTCACAAAAAACAGACATTTTATTGACTGGAAGATTACAATGCTTTGACACAAGTTCTATGACCTTGACAGAAGCATGACCTAATCTTCTATGCCACAATGTGGCTTTTTCTTGAGAGCTAACAAAGCAAACTAGAGACTCTAGAGGTCCATTTTGAGTAACAGACTCATTAGGACCACAGATAGACTGACCATAATAAACACTATGATTCTTATTCTTGGATTGAAGAGAGCTCAGGCTGGGAGTTTTGAGTTGATACAGACCATTCTTGACTTCGCCTTCCAGCAGCACCATCCCTGTGACCTTGTCCTTCACACAACAACCAGAGGCATAAAATTCAACAACAACAGGATTGTCAGTAGTCAATTTTGATATACTAAGTAAATTCTTAGTAATTTTCAGGCACATGAAGGATATTTTTAAGTTTAATAACACTATTAGGACCACAGATTTTAGACTGACCAATATGAAGAATGGAAAGTTGCTCACCATTTCCAACTGTTAGATTATATGAGCCTTCATAACCAGAGTTAATGTGAAGATTGTTGAGGTCTACTGTGACATGACTGGAAGCACCACTGTCCATATACCAATTTGGATCATTCATTGTGTCTGATGAAGCAAGGTAGGCATTCTTGTTCCTTTGTGAGTTTCCGGCTTGACTTGGAGTACCTACACTTGAGTCAAATCTATGCCAACTATCCACAGCTGTGTGCCCAGTTGCCCGGTTTCCAGCTCTATTTCCAGATGGTCTATTTCCTCCAGGTCTTGATACAGCAACATTTGCAGAAGACAACCTCAAATCCAGATTTGCAGAGGGGTTGAACCGGGCCAGCAATCTTTCATGAGTCACCAATTGTGACTAAACCTCTTGCCATGACAACGATCCTATTCTTGAGGTTAAATTGACAATGACTGATTCATATTCCTTGCTTAGACCTCCAAGAGTAGCAAGAATCAGGAACACCTTTTGTGATTGGGTATCCAGCAGCAGCTAGCCCATCTGAGTAGGACTTCATTTGAGCGAGATAATCCATCATAGGTTTAGATCCTTTTTCACTACGAGTCAAAGCTGTCTTGTACTTGAGCATTCGTGCTTCAGATCGGTTGTTGCATAGGATTTCAAGACTTGTCCAGATTTCGTTTGCAGTTTCAGATCCAGCAACCTCCAGCAGTGTTTCCTCTTTTATGGAGCTCATCAACCATCCAACTAGCAGCTGGTCCTTGGTGTACCATTCTTCATAAGCAGGATTCAGGATGGTAATGGCGGACATAGTTGCTGGATTGTAGGAGGACAAAACCTTCTTTGGCCTTGGTTTGGTGACTAGAAGATGACAATCCAGCTTGTGGCCTCTAACAATCGGAAGGATAGTCGATTTCCACAGTAGATAGTTAGATCTATCAAGTTTAATGGTGCATGCCTGATTTAGGCTGCCATTGAAGGGAGCTAAGGAGGTCATTGAAGATGTAAGAGACAGCTGGGGTGTTGAGGTTTGCATAAACGAGCTGGTGATAGGACTTTGTTGCATGAAGTTGGAGAAGTTAAGGCATGGTTGGCCGGAGATAGGAAGTGGAGCCGAACGTAGGAAAAGTGCCGGTGGTAAGTGATAGAGTGGAGAACTGAGATTGAGGTTGAAGACCGGCGGAAGTTTGGGTAACATTCACACCTCCAGATCTTTGAGGTGTTGTGGAAGCAGTCGGTGGTGTTATGGAAGCAGTAGGTGGAGTAGACGGTGGAGTTGTTGCTCCGGTGGCTGTTTCGCCGGAGTCGGCCATAGCCTCAAGGCTCTGATACCAACTTGAATTTTGGATAAAGATGTAATGATATTATTATGCCAACATTCTGAGCCTTATACAAGCCTTACAAAGATAATGACAAAAGGGATAAAATCTAGGTAGAATCTAGTACTAGATATTCTAGTACACTCTCTTAATAACAAACATTTAAGGAAAGACTAATATACCCTCATTGATCTTATCTTCTAACAAAGAGCACACTCACATCTACTAATCCAACAAGGAAAACTCAATCAACAAGGGAGTTTGTTACACACAAGTTTCAATGGCACAACGCATGATAAAGTGCACCACGTTACTTAGTCTACCCCTCATAAGGCATCAGTCCAACCCCAGTAGAATCCAACTACCGATTGCAAAAAAGATTAGTGTCTAACCAAAAATACAATTTGTTTTATTTTTTAGACTCATCAAATATGTATCTATGATGTTAATCTAATCACTTATATTCATTCACGTAAAGTCTTTCTTAGGGACCACTATTACCCTAAACTGCTATACGCTAAATTGCCTAGCACGTAAAGAAACGAATCTAGCATTCGGAAACATCCAGGGACGGAGGCAAGTGCATGGCTAGGGGGGGGGGGGGGGGCTAAGCCCACTGGACCAAAAAAAAAAAATCTACACCAAAGTATTCATATAATGTAACTTAATTCATCAAAACATCTTAATTAAGCCCACCCGATTGTTCAAATATAGTTTCATAACCCACTCGAGCTTCAATTTCTAGTTCCGTCATTGACAACATCAGAAATTCAGAATGTAAATAAACCCGTATTTTTTTCGACAGAGGAACTTCACACGATGCTGAGCTAAATAAATGAGGGGCCAAACACTTGAGGTTGCCATATAATATTTATTTATGACTTCCACATAAATGACACAACACAATTATATAATTGTAAAATTGATGTTGTCCTAATACCACGAATTAATACCGAGAATAATATCTCTTTATAAAAGTCCAAACACGGCTTAGCTATATGTCTAACGTCAAGTCCGCTTCTGAACAGATACTAATAGTAGTAATTCCTATCAAATACGAGAAACCCCAACTTTTCAAACGACGCGTGGAGCTCACTTCCCTTTTTTCACGTATCGTCGCAACCTTTAACAAAGCAAAAAGCCAAAAACTGACGTAAAAAATCCCCCAAACTACATTCCCAGTCTTTATTCATCCATTCCAAATTATTTCTACATTCCTTTCTATTTTTGACTTAATCCCTTTAAATATTTCCTTTTTCTCTGTATAATATAATAATTAATTTATTTATTACATCTCTCACAATTTATTTACTTTAAAGAATATATATACTTTGCCACCTTTGTACTCACTTTAATTTTCAAACCTTATCTATCATTTTCATTTCGTTGTAACTTATATTTATCTTTGAAAAAGATGGTGAAGAATCAGAAATGGAGAAAAAGAGAAGATGTGGATGATGATCAAGACCAAGTCCCTCTTATGTATTTTGGGTTTGAAAATTCTGGTTACATGATCAGCAGTAATAAAAGATCAAGACCAAAACTTATGTATTTTGTGTATCTATCTTTTCTGTCTTGGTGTCTTATATTAACATCGCAATTTCTCACCTCTGTTTCAACCATCTCCATCTTATGTAAGTTTTCATACTTAGTTATGTTGCTTTTTTTATGTTAGTTTTAAATTTTATTTTCTTGGCCTGTTTGATCTTTGTGATGTTCATCATGTTTATGTGCGTTTGTTTTTTGTTTGAAGATTCATATGGGAAGGAAGACGAGGGAATTCAATCTGATCAGACAGTTGAGAATGTTTCAGTTTGTTCCTCTGTTCCAAAAGGTTCGTATTATTAGCATCCGATAGGTATCGGATACTTAGGATACGCACGTATAGGGATAAATACGTAATTTTTGAAATCTGGATACGGGATTCATATATGTATGTTCATCACAAATTTTTAAAACTGAATAAATACCGTTAGATAGAGACTAGAAAATTGTCCACAACGATGGAATACTGTACTTATATTTTTGTAATATTTACATAAATACCCTCGTACCCGTTTGCTGTATTTTTAAAAAATCTCACACCAGCGTATCCGTATCCACAGGCAAAATGCCATATTTCTCTATACGTAGCACCCAACTTGTCTAAAAAGGAGGCTAGTTTCATTTCATGCATAATTAATTTGGTTGACATTTTACCTATCCTATTCCAATACATGTTTATTTGGCCATTTTGTATTTAACTCTTAATTGAATTTTCTTGAAAATACCCTGCATATATAATTAATTAATTATGTTTGAATTTTCATGTATGGAAAAATTTATTGAATACCCTCTGCACCTAAAATAGTTGTCTCCACTCCCTCATATTTTTCAGAATTTTTTTCATAGTTCATACCCGCCGTCTTAAATTCGAAGGTATCGCTGTAATTTCGCCTAAATAACTGCTTTAAAGATGAAGGTATCTTCGTAATCTTAGGAACGAACAGCTAAATTTACTGCATTTTACTGCAATTGTATAATCAACTGACCTATTGTTATATGCAGGAACAATATGTTGTGATAGAACTAACTTCCGTTCGGACATTTGTATAATGAAAGGAGATGTCAGAACATATTCTTCTTCCTCTTCAATCTTCCTTTTTAGTGACAATGATAACAAATCAGGGCTGTCTGAAATACTGCAGCTCGAGAAGATAAAGCCGTATACACGAAAATGGGAAGAAAACTCCATGAATCTTGTTACAGGGCTAGACCTTGTTTTAAAAAATGGAAATCCACACAAATGTGATGTCCAACATGATGTCCCTGCATTGATATTCTCTACTGGAGGCTATACCGGGAATGCGTATCACGACATTAATGACGGGATTTTGCCTCTTTTCATCACTTCTCAACATTTAAACAAGAAGGTTGTGTTTGTCATTCTTGATTATCATAACTGGTGGTTCACGAAATACCGCGATGTTCTCTCCCAGCTCTCGGACTATCCCGTCATAAACTTTCATCACAAAAACAGAACAACACATTGCTTCCCTGAAGCAATTGTTGGTTTGAGGATCCATGATGAGTTAAGCCTTGACCCTTTACTTATGGAAACACAAAATGTGACGATTCTTGATTTCCGGAGCCTTTTGGATCGAGCTTATTGGCCACGGATCAAGAGTTTGATCAAACCTAAAGAAAAGAAAGGAAACAAACTTGCAACATTGCTGCCACCATCAAATGGTACAACAATGGAGAATAAGAAGAAGCCTAAACTGGCAATTATATCCCGGAAAGGTTCGCGAGAGATAACAAATGAGAATTTGCTGATAAAAATGGCTGAAGACATAGGTTTTGTTGTGCAAGTTTTGAGGCCTGATCCATTCACAGAGCTCTCCTTGCTATATCGTGATCTGAACTCGAGCGATGTGATGATCGGTGTACACGGTGCTGCCATGACATACTTACTATTCATGAATCCGGGTTCCGTTTTTATACAAATCATACCTCTTGGGTTGGATTGGCCATCCATGAAATACTATGAAGAGCCAGCAATAAAGCTCGGTTTAAAGTACATCGGATACAAAACTGTCCCAAAAGAAAGCTCATTGTATGATGAATATGATCCAAATGATCCTGTTTTAAGTGATCCTGAGAGTGTGAATAGCAAAGGTTGGGACTTTACCAAAAAGGTATATCTTGATCACCAAAAAGTGAAACTAAATCTTCATAGATTCAAGACGCGATTGCTTCGCGCTTATTACTATTCGGTTGCTAAGAAAGACAGTTATCTTCATCTTCAACTAGAGTAAAAATGTTAAGCCCTTTAATATTATTTAGAGCTTCTTCTGTTCCTTTGTAAATGTATTAGCTTAGAAGTGAGAATAGAGAAGCAAACTTTTTGTAGAGTATTATTATTGGTGTTTTTGTTTGTAAATCAATAAGATTATTCTGAATGCTTGCAGTTACATTGAATTTGCAGTTTAATGAATAGATGCTGTTAATAGTTTCTTGCTCCTATGCGGTTTTTAATATCTTGTGTGGAGAGTGACATTTAAATGCCTTGTAGGCTATAGCAAGTGTATAGTAAGGGATGTCTAGTGTGTCCAGAGAAATATGAGAGAGGTTGAACACATGTTCTTAAGAGTTGATTTGTATGAAAATACATATATTGGGGTGGGTGATTGGGGTAGGGTATTGTGGGAGGTGGGTGGTATGTGTAAGATGGGTAAGGACAATGACGGAGCCAGGAATTGAAGTTCGGATGGGTTAGTAGACTATACCTAGACAACCGGGTGAGTTCATATAAGATGTTTTGATGATTAAGTTGTATTATATAAGTTTTTTTATGTAGAATTTTTTTCCCGACGGGTGAGCTTAGCCCCTCATCCCTCCACTTACTCCGTCTTTGGGTAAGGGTATGTGTGAGTAGGTGTAGGTGGATGGTAAGGGTGGGGAGGGAGTGCTCTTGGAGTGAAGGTAAGAGGGTGTAAAGGCAATGTGAGGGTGAGGGGAGGGATGGGTGGAAATGTATGTGGATGGGAATTAAAGATAGGATAAAGTAAGGTAAGGGTAGATGTGGAGTGAGGGTGAAGATAATGATTGGACGACAATATGGTCAACCAAAAGAAAGGATCGTGTATTCCCTCAAAACAAAAAAAAAAAAAAAAAAAAAAAAAAAAAAAGAGGATCACGTAAGAAAATGTCATGGCGACACAGAAAATCGGGCTTAGGGCATTTTCTCGACACTCGAAAAAATTATGGAAAATTATGGTAAACGTAGAGATCCTTACGTTCAAACGTAGGTTCTCTACGTTTAAACGTAAGGAAATGCAAAACACATAACCAGGTGCAAAAGACTTTCCCTACGTTTAAACGTAGGTAATTTACGTTTAAACGTAGATTTTTGAACGTTTAAACGTAAGTATATTCAAAAATAGTTTTTTAGATTTATCCACCCGTAAAAGTAATAAAACCTACGTTTGGACGTAGATAATATACGTTTGGACGTAGATTATCTACGTTTGGACGTAGTTTTTCTACGTTTAATTTGATTATCTACGTAGATTATAATTTGATTGAACATCAACGTCAATCTTTTTTATTTATTATGTTGTATAGTGTGTTTGAGATTATTGAAAGTGACATAATTGTTAGGATGTTAATGGCATAATTTTTAAAATAACTTAATTATATGGCATAATACAAATAATTTAATCATAATTTGTAAAAACAACTACACAATACGATGATGCTTAAATAAACTAAGGGTGATCGTTAAATAATATCACTAATGTTTAGTAATCATCACGTTAAACACGACGTGATTTTCTATACGTTGATCAATGACTTCAAAGCCGCATTCATCTCCCGCATTTAGGTCATTGTCCGTAATGAAATCATACAGCCCCGCTTAAACGAACTTTTCGGGAGTTGACCATGAAAACAATTCTAGCAGCCATGATTCCCCCGTGGCAATTCTCGCTCCACGGTCTTGTCTCGCAACATGTCGTTTGCTCTAGCAAATGCCTTTGGAATATTCTACAATTCACAAACAAAATTAAATACCGTTTTAAAAAAATAAAAATAAAAATAAAAAACAATATAGCAAGTAAAATTCTCACCACGTAATAACAAGCATGTGAAAAAACCCAAAGCTTGCCGTTGTCGTCTCAAAATGGGGATTTGGGTTAACAAAGACTCGCATCATCATCTTCTTCACTCTCGGACTCCCGAACACGGGGATTTTGGTTACTAGACTCGCATCATCTTCTTCATTCTCGGCCTCGTAAAAATTCTTCTCACAATAAGTGTGATCCAAAACAATAGTGTTGAAAGTGAAATTCCCCCTATGTTCAAACACAATAAACTCCCTCTCATTCAAGTAACGAGACGCCACATACTCCTCCCAACCTTCCCCAAAGAAACGAAGATTTTCATTGTTCGTGGCTCCAACCCTCACCTCCCATGTCCCTAATCGGCTTATTAGAACGGCCCTATCTAGTTCCTCGCCGTGTCGTTCACCCTATTAACGTATGCCGGAGGTAGTGTCTATGAAAAAATAAACATATCATGTGTAAGAATAACATAATACAAGCGATATAAAATCGTGTGTTAATTAATAATGACATACCGACTTGTTGCGAAACCGGCACCAAGAACTTTAAAGAAACGATCATTATCCATTGCTTAAGTGTGGATTATAAATTGAAAGCAAGTTGCTTGCTTTATTTGAGTATTTGAATCAGAAGAAAAGAAGAACTTCAAAGATGAAAGTGGTTAGAAAATTGTGATGAACCCGAAACGTAGGAGCAATAATTGGCATATAACACACGCCCAAACGTATAAGAGCAATAAATTGCATTTAACACAGCCGTATAAGAGCAAAACCTACGTCCAAACGTAGATTTCCTACGTCCCAACGTAGGTTTACTTACGTTTACGCTAGACTAAAAACTCGTTTTTGAATTTCCTTACGTTTAAACGTAGGTTGTCTACGTTTTACCGTAGGTTTCCCTACGTTCAAACGTAAGTAATATTACGTTTAAACGTAAGTAACCTACGTTTAAACGTAGGTATTTCAATAATTAGGAAGTTACAATAAACGTCTCTTTCTCTACGTTTAAACGTAGGTTGGAACGCATTTATCTACGTTGTAGACGTAATTTTTGTACGTTTACTAAGCAATTATCTACGTTTGGAAGTGGTAGATGGCAATTATTGTTGCTGTAAGATACTTGTTCAATATACACCACATTAACGAGCTATTTTTCTCATTCCTTCAAACTCTTTCATGTTAATATAAATTTTCTCACGACTTCTTCATCTTTCAAATACATTTCTTCATCATTCAAGTGCTCAAATGGGTAAGTTTTTGCTATGTAATTTGTCTTAATTGAAGTGCTCAATGTGATTATGTTATACACCTACGAAATGTTTGTTTCTAGTAGGTCGTTTATGTAATTTTTATACATTTAAGTATTGTGTTATTGTTTAGTGGTTTAATTAGTGTTATTGTTTAGTGGTTTAATTACTAGTGTGTAGTGTAAGTAATGATATGTATTTAACCGAAATGTGTGTTTTAAGTAGTGATTATGTTATTTATATTGTAGTAATGATATGTAATTATCGAAATGTGTGTTTTAAGTAGTGATTATGTTATTTATATTGTAGTAATGATATGTAATTATCGAAATGTGTGTTTTATGTAGTGATTATGTTTTATTTATATTGTAGTAATGATATGTATTTAACCGAAATGTGTGTTTTAAGTAGGTTGTTTATGATAGTGTGTTTGAGTCTTTGGTATTGTTCGATTGTAGTAAACTTTGGTATTGTTGATTTGGTATTATAGTTTTGAGAATTTGGGACATTTGTTGTTGGTAGTAATGGATATGTCCATATTGATGGTTTGATCGTCCATCGTGTGCCGTTCCTACCCAAAATGGTATCGAAAATGGCTCGTTGGTACAGAGACCATTGTCATTGGAAAAAGGATCACATTTACAATTAGAGTGAAAGTTGTTTTTTTTTTTTTTTTTTTTTTTTTTGAAATATGAAAGTTGTTTTTGAAGTTGATAATGATTGAGTTGATAATGACTTGAATTGTTTTTTTTTTTTTTTGTTTGTTTATAACAGATAATCGCAACACTATGATTGTTGTCTCGTTCAACGGAGAATTTACGTACGATCCTATCTATAACCGGTGGAATAATGTAAATGGATCGATGTTCTCGTTATTTGTCCCAAAGAGAATAGGATTGAATGCGTTATTGGATAAAATGCATTCGAGGCTTGGTATTGATCGGTCTGATTCAAAGCTCAACCTAAAAGCGTTGTTTACTTACGGTAGTGTGGGAAATATACCACCTGATGATATCTTAGACGACGAGACCTTAAATGGTTACATCGAAGCGGCCTATGAGAGTAAGAATGTAATTTTTTGTGTGAATGCTACACCAAGGAGGCAAACAATGAACCGATAAACGAGGAGGATGATGGCATTGATTTAAATGACGAGGATGATGGCATTGATTTAAATGAAGATTGCAATGCCCCGGATGATAACAATACTCCGGATTACGTATTGGAAATTTCCCTTCTCCGGTACAAGAACTTGCCACATATCCAAATTTTAATCCGTTCGAGCAACAATATGGATGTAGTGGGTATGAAAACAATGTTGCTACACAAAGGCTTGGTGAAGCTTCGGACCAACCGTTTCGGTATGAACCAAGAAGACCAAGTCATAATCCGTCAAATCATCCTTCAAGTAGTCGTAATATTGTCATAAACACCAACCACACCATTCGTTTCAAAAGATCCTCCTAACCAACCTTCAAGTAGTCGTGTTCCACCCATCCAAAACCCATATAATATGTTTGGTGGATCAAGAACTAGTTTTTTGGCTTCTCCGTTTGCACCTCAAATACAAACCGATCAAACCGGCAGAGTTGACAACAATAATCGTGGTGCACGTGCTAGTGGCAAGCGTACGAGAAGATTATTCATGAGGATTCCCACATTTGAAGATGATGATTTACCGAGGTGTTTATCCACCGGTACGTTACATATGAATGACGTGAACGAATTGTTCATCGGGAAGAAATACGATTCAAAAGAAGATTTTAATTTGAAAATAAAATCGTATGCGGTTGCGAACAATTTTCGACGAGATTGGGTAGGTCGGACACACGTTGCTTGTATTACAAATGTCTTAACGATACATGCAAATGGCATGTAAGGGCGAAACAGTGAAGGTGAATACGATGTCACACGTACATTTGAGATCACAACGTTGAATGATGTCCATACTTGTGCCTCTCGTAATTCGGATAATGACAATCGACAAGCAACACCTATTGTTATTGCGAGTCCGCTAAGTCGAAAATGGAAGAACTCGGCAATGAGTATAAGCCCGTACAAATTATGGAGGACATGCTCACAATTTACAAGTGTACAATTGACTTATGACCAAGCATACCGAGCTCACGAGATGATGAAAATGATGGTGAGAGGTTCACCGACGGAGTGTTACAACGCGATACCCTCGTACTTGTGGATGGTGCGTGAGGCCAATGAATGGACCTATATTGACTTTCGCCTTGATAATCCGGGAAGGTTCGACAGCTTGTTTCATGTCTTTGGGAGCAAGCCGTCGTGGGTTCAAGTATTGTCGACCTATTTTGTGTGTGGACGCAACTCATCCGAAAACCCGTTTCTCCGGACAACTATTTATTGCCGTTGCCGTAGATGCCGGTGACCACCTATTCCCCGTAGCCTTCGGTATTGCCGAAAAAGAATGCAACGATTCATGGGGGTATTTCACGAGACATTTGAGGTGGCCATCGGAGGTATCCATGATGAAAAGTTGAGCTTTATTTCCGACGTACACCAGGCTATTAGAAATGCGGTTGGTCGTGTATTTCCCGATGCATATCATGGTGTTTGCTATCATCATTTAAAAGGCAATATGACCAAAAAATGGAAAGATCACGGTTTTTGTGAAGATACATTCTATCAAACAAACTTATGCATTCTCGGAGGCCGAATTTCTCCGAAAGTTCGCCCTTATTAAGGCACAATGTCTTGGCGCATATAAACAACTTGAAGAAATAGGTGTTGAACGGTGGGCGCGTGCCAAATTTCCCCGGGAAAAGATACGCCTTAATGACAAGCAATTACGCCGAAAGTTTCAACCGTGCGATTAGAGGAGCTCGTCGTTGGCCCGTTCCTAGCCTCTTGGAATTCATTAGAGCTACACCGCGCAGATGGTATAATGATAGACGACGTAAGGCGCTTGATTGTGCGACTATGTTAGCACCGGAGATCGATGAAATAGTGGCCTCGAATATTACCGCGAAGGGAGTTCGTGGTTAAGCTCGTTAACCCCGATGAATTTGAGATTCATGGAAATAACTTGCTTCATGGGTGGTAAATCTACGAGAGAGGAAGTGTTATTGTGGTTATTTCCGTAAAATGGAAATACCGTGTACGCATGCTATAGCAAAGCCGCAAGATCACGCGTAATTAGTCCACCCGAACTCGTTCACCGTATTATGTGGCCGAATGTTTCAAAGAGATTTACATGGCTAGCATATATCCAATTCCTAACAGAGAGGATTGGGATGTTCCGTAGTCGGTAAGAAACATGAAAGTCGGAGTGCCTAATATGAGATATGCGCCCGATGCCGTGGAGCACCAAGAAGAGGTAGAATTAATACCACTAGAATCCCTTCGAACGGGAACGTTCGTGCCATCGTAAATGTGTGTAGCAACCGTAAACATCCAGGACATAACAGTAGCTAGTTGCACGCAATACCGGTAGGATTGTTATTAGAATGGATTGTTATTGATTTTTGTTACGGTGGTATAGAATGGATTGTTATTGATTGTTATTGATTTTTGTTATGTAGTATTTTATTAATGGATTGTAGTAATGATTGTATTCGGTTATTAATCGGTATCAAGTTTGTCTTGCATTACACTACCTCTCGTAAAACTAACATACAACAAAAATTTCCAAAAATTAACATACACCAAAAATTTCTAAAATTAACATACACCAAAAATTCCAAAATTAACATACACCAAAACAATGTTTATACAAATTAGTTTACAATCGTACTATTTGATTAAAAAGTTGGACGTAAACTTTTTTCCGGAACAACGGCATGTTCTTATGATGGAGGAGCGAAAAATCTTCCTTGTGCAACAAATGCTCAATGAATTTTGCCGTGTATAACCCACAATCACCCCTGTATAAAATGGATAGTGTCAGAATAGTGTATTGTATATAATGTGATAAATAGTTAGAAGTTTATAACACTTACGGAACTGGCATTTGTGGTACGCCTTCTACTATTTTCACTTCCAAAGGAGGCTTCGCCGGATCAACCATTTTTGGGAGTTTACATAATCGTGCATCGGTCTCGAACACTTTCCTAAACGAAACTCCCAACCTATTGATGCTGGCTTCTACATCAGGCTTGTACTTTTGACCCGACGTACAATCAAACAACCTAACCTTCCATCGGGGAATGACACTTCCACGGCTGCCCCTGAGATGTAGTAATGGCCCAGGGAGAGTATATCACGTTGTTTTCATCCCACTTCGAAGGTACCGAGTCACAAACACCGGAATTTCGCATTTGTGAGTGCATCAACCGATCCGCAATAATAAGCAAAATCCGAGTACGCAATGGCCGAATGTGGTGTGAAGCATGCCGGATATGATTCCATTTGGCGTTCTACCAAGTCCATATACGCATCCACATGCTGTACGTATTCAAAATTGAAGTTAGAGATAATGAAATAAGAAATATGCAAGTGAAGTCAAAAGAATATACCGTAGCCTCCAACTCCATAAGTGGACCGCGGAGACGTGTCCACCAAGCCTTGGGAAGCGGTAGAGTCGCGAAAACCACCGACATCCCGACGGGAATTTCAATTGGGGGCGGATTTTCTTGATTGAACCATTTGATGAACTTGTTTTCAAACTCGTCCGAAAACTTTTTTCGCGGTGTCCACCTCACAACGGTATCTCCGGGAAAACTGACTATGTGCGACCCATCAGTTAAATAACGTGGACGGGTCACAGT